>ML784739.1:1068000-1088336 GCA_009831015.1 Picea engelmannii
AGGATGAGTAGCATAGTTGAGACTATATGGAGATCTGTCTTGTGGCGGGGAGTTGATGAAGAAAATGTATATATGAAAATTCATTATTATGTAACTAAACCACAATTGTTTAAAATGAAATTTTGAACCAAATAATTGTAATTAAACAAATTCTCACACAATTAATTGATTGTTGTCTTTATAGAAGACTAGTCTTGCTGACTGGATTGGATGCATACATAAAATACTAAAGGGTGACAGTTTGATTATTAGTACATATACGAGAATTGTATGTACTAGCTACACATACATTTCTTGTACATATACACTAGTATGTATGTGTTTCCTTGACTTACTTACTAATAATGTCGGTTACTTGTTATGAATGTGTGAAACATGTTCTTGTTCTTGTACCATAAGATACCTTAACTTCGGGACGAAGTTTCCTGAAGGGTGGGTGTATGTAATGACCCTTTACTTATTAATATGAATAATTTCATAAATAATCCTAAAAAAATTAGCTAAATTATAATTAATTATTATATAACCTTAATTAATTATATGTTATTAATTAATTATTTTTTTTACTATGATTAGCTTAGGTATGATTAACTCTTTAATTAAGGGTTAATGAATGATTAATTATTAAGTGAGTCATTAATTTATTAAGTATTAAATTAATGGTTAAAAATAAAATGTAATGATTAAATGGGGTTACGTATCCCATAGGGGGATAACGTAACCCATACGTAAAAGGGAACATTTAAGTAAAAGATAAGACAATTAATAAGAAATAAATGAATGGATAAGACATTAATCAAGGGATAAGGTGTTGGTGGGGGAGTGAATGTGCGAGGGCGGTGAAGGAGGCAGAAGGGAGGGAGAAGGATGATGAAGAAGGGATTATTCATTTTTCAGGCATTGGACGAGAGGGGAGAACTGGGAGTTTTGGGAAGAGTTGGTTTACAGTGGGGTGGGGTTTACAGTGCACCGTGGGCTGAGGAGGTTTTGGGCTCGGAGGGCTAGGCCATCTGTTGATGTCCTAGGGCTAGGCGTACTAGTCGGTAGGGTGGCTGGTTTTGGGGTGTCTTAAGGAGCAAGCTGCTGCGGATAGGTTCAAGCGAAGGGAGAAATAGCATCAGAGCGAGGTATTTAAACGGTTACCAAATTTTATTTATTGTAATATTGGATTGATTGTGCTGGATTAAGTGAAATTTGAGTAAATTTCAAATTTACTGTTCTGTTTTAATTATATGGTAGTTTAAATTAAATGACGGTCACTACATGGAGCAACAAATTCCAAGAAGAAGGCCATCCTTCAGGTACCAAAATTTCTTCCATGGCTATTGTTTTTACTGTTCTAATTTTGGTCATAAGATTGTAAATTGTCAAATTAAGTTTAGAGACATGCAATTGAGGAGGTCAATAAATAAACGATATTTACAACATAGAACTAATAAACCAATGAATAGAAAACATAGAACCAATCACTTTGACCTATTGAACAATGAGATCGAATTTTATAACTGTCCTAACTTCGTCCACAAAGCTGTAAAATATCATCTGAAGAAGTACAAGGCATATCTAAGGATAAATCCTTTAGCTAGAAATGCCAGCACATGGAAAAAGAAAGATAGTGAAAAATGTGGTCTAGTACTTTCAACTCAAAAACAAAAAGACCCCTGGTATATAGACAATGGATGTTCCAAGCGCATGACTAAAGACAAGGATAAGTTTATGTCTATAATTAAAAGAAAAACATGAAATGTAACCTTTGGAAATGATGAACCAGTTAAAATCAAGGGTAAAGGGATGGTGATTTTGAGTAATTGTTAAGGAAAATCCTAGGATGTTCTGCTTGTAGATGGGATGAAACATAATTTTCTCAGTGTAAGTCAAATGTGTGATAGAGGATGTGAAGTGGTGTTCACTTCCAAGGATTGTAAGATAAAATCTGTAAATTCAGGTCAAGTGGTGGTTAAAGGCATAAGTATAGAAAATAATGTATATGTGATGAAAGAAGAGTGTCATCTAAGAAAACATGATGAAAGTTGGTTATGACATAGGAGACTTGGACATCTAAACTTTGATCAATTAATCAAGCTCAAAAATCTTGAGGTAGTAAAAGATCTTCCAAGAATATCAAAGCCACAAGACTCTGTGTGTAAACCCTACCAAGTAGGAAAGCTAACTAGGACACAGTTTAAATCCAAGAGCTCTGATTCAATAGAGAAACCACTCCAATTAGTTCATATGGATTTATGTGGACCATCAAGATAGGAAAGCACAAGGAAGGAAAACTACTTTATGCTGATCATTGATGATTACTCCATACTTACTTGGGTTTCTTTTCTTAAATAAAAAGCTGAAGCATTTGAGAAATTTAAAATATTTAAAGCTTTAAATGAGAATCAAATAGGCAAGAGGTTAAAGGGAGTAAGATCAAAAAGAGGAGGAGAATTTATGTCAAGTGATTTCAAGGAATTCTGTGACAAACATGGGATCAAGAGAGAATACACAAACCCAAGAACTCCACAACAAAATGGAGTAGTTGAGAGGCAAAACAAAACAGTTTAGCAAATGGCTAGGTCAATGATGAATGAGAAGAACATTGGTCAAACTTAATGGCAGAAGCAATACACACAACAATCCATATTCTTAACAAAGCCCACCTTAGACCACATAGTGACAATACACCTTATGAATTGTGGTATCAAAGACCTGCTTCAATCAAACACTTCAAAGTATTTGGGAGTAAGTGCTACATAAAGAATAATAATGAAAAACTTGGCAAGTATGATGATAGGGATGATGAAGGCATCTTCTTAGGATATGCTACCAATAGTAAAGGATATATATGATTTAATAAAAAATTGCATAAATTAGTTGATTGCATTGATTTAAAGGTTGATGAAGGAGTTCCAGTAAGAGAGGTGAGAAATATTGAATCTACTACAGAGGACACAACTAAAACTGAAGATGAAAAGGTCTAAGAATCAGATGGAGAAGAGACACCCAGACAAGAAGAGTCAAGACAACAATCAACATCAAATCCTTCCTCCAGAATTACTCAAAAGAATCATCCTGAAAGTTAGATAATTGGTGAGAAAGACAAAGGTGTACAAACTAGGAGAAGGATAACCAAAGACACCGAGAAATCACATATGGCCTTCATATCCATGGTGGAACCCAAGAACTTCAATGAAGCAAGTGAAGATGTAAATTGGTTAAAATAAATGAATGAGGAAATGGACCAGATTGAAAAGAATGACACTTGGGAACTCGTTCCCAGGCCAACAAATAAAAATGTAATAGGATCCAAATGGGTCTACAAAAACAATATGAATGAGAAAGGAAATATTGTAAGAAATAAGGCTAAATTGGTTTGCAAAGGATATGATCAAATAGAAGGAATGGACTTTAATGAAACATTTGCACCTGCAGCAACATTAGAAGCTATTAGAATGTTTCTTGCCTATGCTTGTCATAAACAATTTAAAGTCTATCAAATGGATGTCAAGTTATCTTTTCTAAATGGATATATAAAAGAAGAAGTCTATATGGAACAACCAGAGGGTTTCCAACTATCAGATAACCCTGAATTTGTCTGCAAGATGAAGAAAGCCTTATATGGGTTGAAACAAGCTCCTTTTGCCTGGTATTACAGGCTAGATAAGTATCTTCAAGACAAAGGGTTCAAGAGAGGAACAATTGACATAAATATGTATATCAAAACATAGGGTAATGATTTTCTCATCGTACTGGTCTATGTATATGACATCACCTTTGAAAGCAATAATGCTTTGTCGGTATAATGGTATCATAGCTAGAGGTCACGTGTTCGATACACACTCGGATCGCACTAAGGGGGAGATTGTTGGTTGAATATCTGATACCTCCGAAAAGTATTGCAATAGCTCATGGGGAGCATGTTTTCTTTGACATTGATGTCAAAGGGGGAGAAAAGGAGTAGTCCTGATGCTATAGTTGGAGGTTTATGCAGTCTGAATTTGAAATGTCTATGATAGGGGAACTGTCATTTTTTCTGAGTCTGCAAATTACTCAGAGGTTTGAAGGATTATTTCTTTCTCAGGAGAAATATCTAAGAGAAATGTTGAAAAGGTTTCAAATGGAAGATTCTACACCTATGGTTATTGGATGCAAGTTAAGAAAGGACAATGACTCACCTGATGTTGATTAGAGTTCCTATAGGTCTATGATAGGTAGCCTATTGTATATCACAATATCCTGTCTAGACATAACACACGCTGTTGGAATGGTAGGAAGGTATCGGGCTGCACCTAAACATAGTCATTTGTTAGCTACCAAAAGAATATTCAGATACTTGAAAGGAACAATGAACTATGGACTATGGTATCCTAGGAATCAAAATTTTCAATTGTCAGTATATTAAGATGCTGATTGGGCTAATTGCGTGGATGAAAGGAAACACACGAGTGGAGGTGAATTCTTCTTAGGATATTCTCTTGTATCATGGTTGAGAAAGAAGCAAGGTTCCATTTCCTTATCAACTACAAAAGATGAATACATTGCAGCTGCCACTTGCTATACCCAAGTATTGTGGATGATTCAGACACTTGCAGATTTGGAGGTAAAATATACTGCGTCGATCCCAATTCATTATGATAATACCAGTGAAATCAGTGTGTCAAAGAACCCTATATTTCACTCCAAGACCAAGCATATACCCATCAAGTATCACTTCTTGAGGGAATGGGTGACCAACACTATTGTTTATTTGCATTATATTCCATCCAAACATCAGATTGCTGATATCTTCACTAAACCACTTGCAAAAGATTAGTTTGAGTATCTATGCCAGAAGTTGGGCATGACCCCATTATCAACCTAAGAGAGTCCATCCTATGAGGGGGAGTATGTGTTGGTTGAATATTTGATACCTTCAAAAAGTATTGCAACAACTCAGGGGGAGCATGTTTTCTTTGACATTGATGTCAAAGGGGGAGAAAAGGAGTAGTCCAGATGCTACAGTTGGAGGTCTAAGTAGTCTAGCGCAACCTTTGAGGGTTGCCATCAATGCCAAAGGGGGATATTGTTGGAATGTTTTGTAGGAAAGAGTGTGCTTGTCATTGATGACAAGAACAGAAGGTGAAGCAGAAGGAAGCATAAGATCAGGAGGAGGAGCAAACAACAAGAAAATATCACAGCTCAGAAAGGAAAGCACAATTCATAAGCGACTGGATATTAAAGCTCAGAAGAGATGGCATGATAAAACTCAGATCAAATCAAGATCATTGGATCTTCAAGCCAGATCAACAGCAGGGAAGAATTGTGGGGAGCGAAAGATGAATTAAACTACTCGCCATTTACAATCCCACAAAATGTCTAGATCTTCAGATCTCATAGCTTCAAAGATCTACGACTGCGGTTGATCCAACAAAAAATGAGTTTAAGTCAGATTAAATCATGTCTGTTAGATGCACAATCACCAAATATATGATAAGGATGAATTGCGGAGATTGAAAGGAGAATTAAACATCACACTTTTTCCCATCCCACAATTAGTTAGGACCATCCGGTCTTATAGCTTCAAAGATCAACGATTGTGGTTAACTCACCAATAACGCACATCTTCCCATTGCGGAGTTGGGTGATGAGTTAAAACACTCATAGATTGTGGTCAGCAAATCATTCTTAATTGTGGATCTGTTTTAAGAAAATTCACAACTTTTGGATCACTTTTGAGTGGAAGGACATGAAAAGCAAGGAAAACATTTGAGAATTCAATTATGTGAATTCCCGTCATTCGTCCGATCACTTTCAAGTGGAAGGATAGGATAAGCTAGCAGAGCCACAATGTTGACATATCAAGTCATCAATCTAATATCCTGATCGATGAAAAACATTTAGTTTGGGTTTAAATATACGAGGAGGTTACGCTCCAGAAAGTTAGAGATTGGAAAAACCCGAATCCCAGAAATCCGAAATGAATCAGGAACATTGGATTTGGAGGACATTCGAGGACTGTTGGATCAATGCTGTTGGTCAACAGACCACATCAACAGATCACGTCAGCAGACCACGTCATAAGACCACATCAACAGATCACGTCAACAGACCACGTTAGCAAGGATATGTGGCAGACCATGTCAGCAGACCATGTCAACGAATACACATTGAATAATGAGATGATTACAAGTGTCAAGAAGAAGTTGGATCATGCCAAGTCAACAAGTGACGCAAGCAAGTTGCATCACTCTGAAATAATTGCTTCGGGAGTTTCACCACCAAGAAATGTCAAAATTCCCAAAGTCTCGAAGGATTAAGATCCGAAGTCACTCTCAGCCGTCGATCTAAGATACTATTATGACCGTTAGATCAAGGAGATGAACATGTGTCACATCGAGAGATCTACGTCGACATCAATAAGAAAATGTGACAGACCATGCCAACAGTCTACGTCAATAAGGACACGTGGCACAGTTAGAGAATGAAAAATGTTAAGTTGAAATCAACATTTCAGGTACGTGCAAATCACAAATCTGAGTGACACATGGCAGCTGCTCGGATTGTGACACATCATCGAGTGGTGCAAGATTTATGTCACTCCAGGAGTTTTGCTTCGGGAGTTTTACCACCAGTACTCACCCAAAGACCCGAATTCCTGAATGTCGAAGACCCGAAGTGGACACGAGATGTCCGATCTAAATATCACTTTGGGATAAGTCTCATCCATCGATCTACTATAGTGGAATGATAATGTAAGTGAAAACGTTAACAAACAACAAGTGGTCTCCATCGTATGATGACTGACTTAGCAGGTGATCACTCCAGAGGAAAGAATGGGTTGAGATTTGAAATCTCTGAAGTCCGGAGACCCAAGGAGATATTGACCGTTAATCTGAGAGGGACACACGTCAGAGGCCTGTCAGGTCCAAAATATTGACGTATGGAGGAAAGAGAGGGTTGAGACTCTAAATCTCTGAAGTCCAAAGACCTGAAGGAGATCTCGACCATCGATCTGATGTCGTGTGTACTATCAACTGTTGATAAAAACACAGTGGAAGGATAGCGTAAGAATAATAGACAAAGTCGCAGAGTAAAATGTGGCCATCCATCTCATTTCTTGATTAAGTGATGCAGGAGCATCGCCAACACGTCAAGCGAGCCAACGCGGAAGCGGAAGACAGCTGGACAAGCCAGCACAAATTTTGAAAACACTTTGGAATTGTTGCGTAAATCTTAAATGAGCCATTAAGATGAGGCAAACTTGTATATTGTAAATGGACCTTGAGCCTTTAAGCTCTCATCCTTTAGTAGATAGACGACATTTAATATAGTTAATGCTAGTAGATAAGATTTTAATTCATAGATTAGACAGTTTAGGAGCTGGAGGGAAACTGGATATAGACACCCTCATTGTATCATTGTAACATAAGCCTGAGAATAGAATAGAAGAAGAAGAGAAAGAGCAAGTAGAGAGTTGTATAGAGAACACCCATGTACTGATATTTGAATTAATAGAAGAAGATTGGTTCAAATTCATGGTTTTGTGTTTAATTCTCTGTGTGTTGATGTTGATATGCTCATGAATGTTTGATTCCCGTTATACATTTGCTTTTGTATGCTGTGTATATGATTTCATGGTTGAATTGAAGTCTAAAGGGGTGAAGGAACGAGTTTCAATTGTTTCTCTATTTGAGCTAGAGGATTCTTGCAAGGAGTGCAGTCGAATTGTCTGCAAGGAGTGCGTTGACAGAGGGCTTAATTAGAGATAGATTTTGTTCTCATTCATCCTAAAGGTACAGTTGGGCACAGGAGCCGTGCAAGGAGCGTGCAAGACAAGGAAGAGTCTCAGTTGTGAATCCGAGTAGAAGCTTTGGAGGAATGCTGCTGCAGGCATGCGCAGATTCAAGGGAGGCTGAACACTTGAAGTGTTTGCAAAGTTGCCGCAAGGAGTGCGAGAAAAAGGGGTTCTCTTTTCTAAGAGGCTGAGAAGCTGGAAAAAGATCAGGAGGAAGAAGGCCTTTGAATTTGTAGAAGGACGGTGCAGTCGAAGTTGGGGTTTAAAGGTTGAAAAAAAAAATGTCACAAGATTTCACATAGGTGGACAAGTTCCGTGGAGGAACGCTTGGTCATTCACCAGGAATCACCAAGGAAGGATGGACGACCAGTATTCTCAGAGGAGGATTCACGATGTTCCATGGATCGTTAGATATCACAGAGGTGTAGGGGAGATACCACAGGTATACTCGAAAGGTTGAAAGCTCAGGAGGGGCAGAGCCATTGATACGAGCCCGTTGGATTCACACGCATATCGTGTATAGAGGTTTCGTTGATTGAAACTCCAATCCATTTCAACAGGAATTGCGATATTGCGAAACACGATATCCTGACAGATCAGAACCATCCATCATCTGGGATGCGTGTCAGAAGGTCCAAAGAAGTCGGGGTTCAGAGTATCGGGAGTTTCGAGGACATGGTACTCTTGTAGTTCGGAATCACGAAACGCGATATAACGACAGGAGGAGCAGTGTGGGGCATAGCTGAGTCAGTGAGTGGAGGACAGGTGGCACAAGCTATCAGGTTTTCGTGGCGAGAAGTCCCAAACTCACTGCATTAGGATTCACGATACCGTAAATTCTAAAATACCGATGGAAGGAAGTGGCGATTAAACAGTCAACTCGCATGTGTATCGGAGTTTCGGCACATCGGGACTTGGGAGTCAGAGAACTGAGTTGCTCGACATCGTGAGTGGTGAAATCGCGATAGGGAGAAACTCTGATAGAGAAAAGAGAAGATCAACGTTGACTGGTCATCGGGTCTCGGGGATTTGAGAGCCTAGTGTTCGACCTTTGACATCGCAAAGTAGCGAAGTCCGATTCCCCGATAAGCAAGGAGAGGGGATCGCATGGAGAATTTTGTGGGTGCAGATTTCCTGATAGGGAAATAGAAGAGCGGTTGAGTTCTTCGGGCCGTGAGAAGAAGAAGATCCTGAGAGAGGACGTGCACAGAGGAGCGCGACTGCGTCAGATTGGTATCAGAGCTAAGACAGATTGTTCTTTGCTTTCTGTAACAGAGAAGAGGAGAATTTTCCATGCCGCCAAGGAGAGACAGACAATCACCCGATCCAGAGGAAAGGGAAATGCCGCGACGAAGAGGCAGGCAGATGGCAGATCCAACCATAGAGAGGCAAATGCGTGATCTCCGAGAAAGACTTGAAGACATGGAGGCAGCGCAAAGACACACAATTAGTGCGGGGGATTTTAGCGATTCAGAGGATGAATTTGAAGCTAAACGCGAAGAGGAAGTTGTAGCCGAGGATGCAATGAATGAATGCCTAATCAAAGCTATTGCAAGGATGGGTGCAAAAGCAAAGATGGACATTCCAGTTTACGAGGGAAATTTGGATGCTGAAGAGCTTCTAGATTGGATTAGAGCTCTTGACACCTACTTTGATTATGAAGATGTCGAAGAGGATAAGAAAGTCAGGCATGCTATCACAAGATTGAAAGGACATGCAACATTATGGTGGGACGAGCTACAAGCAGATAGACGCTGCAAAGGTAAGCAAAAAATTAAAAGTTGGGATCGAATGATTGCAAATATGAAGGCAAAGTTCATCCCCAGAGATTATCAAATCACTCTGTTCAGGAGGATGCAGAACCTGAGACAGAAGATGATGAGAGTTAAAGAATACACAGAGGAATTCTATAGACTGAACATCAGGGCAGGTCATCGGGAGAGCGATGATGAAAAAGTTGCCAGATATATAAATGGCCTGAGATATGTTATCCAGGATGAGATGAGCATGGTTACCATCAGAACGGTGGAGGATGCTTATTAGATGGATCTGAAAGCTGAGGAGAAGCTGAGCCGAAAGAAAGTTCAAAGGGGCCGAGGCAAAAGCCAGTCCAGAGGCAAGTCAATTGCCCAGGACAAATACCAAAAGCCCGAGGAATGGAAGAAACCTCAGGGTAAATTTGAGAGAGTTGGGACCTCATAGAGAGGGCCATATGTTGAACAATGAGGACAACATAATGAACATAGGGGAGATTATGCTGACGCAAACACTTTTCCTTGTACCAGAGGTAGAGGAAGAGGAAGAGGTGGCGTAATCACATGCTTCACATGTGGGAATAATGGGCACAAGTCATTCGAGTGTCCAGAGAAAAAGAAGGACCATGGAGAAGCTCACATCACCGAAGCATAGAGGCAGGATGTTGAGGCAGAAGATGCTGAAGGCGGAAGGTCGCTGATGATGCATAAAGTTCTCTTAACACCCGAGAAGGAGGTGGAGGACTCAACCCAAAGGACCAGACTTTTCAGAACAAATTGCAAGACCAAGGATAGGGTATGCAAGGTTATTGTGGACAACGGTAGCACAGATAATCTCATTTCAACCGAGATGGTGGAAAAACTAGAGCTAGAGACAACTGATCACCCGAGTCCATACAAGGTTTCATGGCTACTAAAGGGACATCAGGTAAGAGTCACTAAACAAGGTTTAGTTGAATTCAAAATAGGAGGATATAATGATAAAGTACTCTGTGATGTCATTCCTATGGATGTATGTCATCTATTGCTGGGTAGACCATGGCAATATGATAGAAATGTGGTTCATGATGGGAGAATGAACACATATACCCTGGAGAAGAATGGGAGGACACACATGTTGCTTCCAATGAAGGATAAGGAGGTGAAGCCGGAGGCAAGCAACACAGTACTTCTCATGAGTGGCAAGGAACTTCTTACGGAGGTGAAGAAGAAAGAAGATCCACAATTATTTCTGGTCAGGAAACCAAGAATTGTTCTGACTAGCACAAGAGTGGATGATCTACCAGAGGAGATTCAGGAACTACTGGAAGAGTTCTCTGATATCGTGGTGGATGAATTACCTCGTTCATTGCCACCGATGAGGAGTGTGATTCATCATATTGATCTCATATCAGGATCCAGTTTGCCAAATAAATCCGCGTACAGGTTGACACCGCAAGAAAATGGAGAGGTTAAGAAGCAGGTCCAGGAGATACTAGACAAAGGGTTAGTTAGGGAAAGTTTGAGCCCATGTGCTGTTCCAACAGTACTTAGTTCGAAAAAAGATGGAGGTTGGAGAATGTGTACCGACTCAAGAGCCATCAACAAGATAACCATCAGGTACAGGTTTCCATTGCCGCGGATGGACGATTTAATGGATTGCTTGAGCAGGGCAAAATACTTTTCAAAGATTGATTTGAAGAGCGGATATCACCAGATTCGCATGAGAGAAGGCGATGAGTGGAAAACAACGTTCAAGACGAACGAAGGTTTGTATGAATGGCTAGTCATGCCGTTTGGATTGATGAATGCGGAAAGTACCTTTATGAGGTTGATGAATGAAGTCCCGAGGGAGTTCATCGGGAAGTTTGTCATTGTATATCTGGACGATATACTGATTTTCAGTAAGATAGAAGCTGAACATCTGAAGCATTTGGCTATTGTGCTGAAGAAGCTACAGCATGAGAAGCTGTTGATTAACATGAATAAATCTTCATTTATGAAGACATAGCTCATTTATCTGGGTTTTGTTATATCTGTGAATGAATTGAATATGGATCCAGATAAGGTGGAGGTAATTAAGAATTGACCATCACCAAGAAATATTTTTGAGGTGAGAAGTTTTCATGGACTGGCTAGTTTCTACCGGAAGTTCATTAGAAATTTCAGTGGGATTAGCACATCGATGATGGATACAGTCAAGAAAAGACATAAATCTTTTCACTAGACTGATGAGGCTGAGCAAAGTTTCAAATTGTTGAAACGGAAGATCACGGAACAACTGGTTATGGTGTTGCTAGATTTCCAAAAGACATTCCAGGTGAAATGTGACGTGAGCGGGTTTGCCATAGGAGCGGTCTTGAGTCAGGAAGACAGACCAATTTCATATTTCAGTGAGAATATGAACGAGGAAAAATTGAAGTACTCCATGTATGACAAGGAATTTTATGCTATCATACAGGCACTAAAGAAGTGGAGGCATTACTTGATCCCAAAAGAATTTGTTTTATATAGTGATAACCACGCATTACAGTTTGTGACTCAACAGGAGAAGTTGAATCAGAGACATGTAAAATGGGTAGAGTATATGCAGAATTTCACATTTGTGATTAAGCATATTTCAGGTACTGCTAACAAAGTGGCTGATGCTTTGAGCAGGAAGTGTTTGCTGTTGCAGGAGTTCCGAGTCAAGACCTTAGGTTTTGATGATCTCAAAGACATGTACGCAGGTGATGCAAATTTTGCAGAAGCGTATGAAGCAGCTGAGAATCCAGTTCTCAGAGACATAAGCCCTTGGATAGACTATATGATCCAAGAGGGATTATTGTTCAGAGGAAATCAACTGTGTAATCCGAAATGCTCCATGAGGGAGAAATTGTTAAAGGAGAAGCACAGTGGTGGATTAACAAGACATTTTGGCCATGATAAGACGTTTGCGAAGCTGAGCGAATTATACTTTTGGCCAGTTTATGCGAGTAGAGGTCAAGAAGTTTGTAGACAGATGCAGAATTTGCCAGCATTCAAAGGGAAGAAAGCAGAGTGCAGGATTTTATCAACCATTACCCATACCCTAGAGGCTGTGGGATGAAATCAGCATGGATTTCGTATTGGGATTGCCAAGGACACAAAGAGGATTTGATTCAGTCTTTGTGGTAGTGGATAGGTTTTCCAAAATGGCACATTTCATCCCATGCCAGAAGACCAGTGATGCAACTCACATTGGTAATCTGTTTTTCAAAGAGGTCATTCGACTTCACGGCCTACCGAAAAGCATAGTTTCAGACAGAGATACAAAGTTCATGGGGCATTTCTGGAGGACATTATGGAAGAAGCTGGGGACTAACTTGATGTTTAGTTCTGCTTATCATCCTCAGACAGATGGGCAAATAGAAGTGGTGAACAAAAGTCTGGGAGACTTGCTGAGAAGCTTGGTGACAGAGCACCACAACCAGTGGGACAACATATTACCACAAGCAGAGTTCACATACAATGATTCAGTAAGCAGGAGCACAAGCCAAATCCCATTTCAGATTGTGTATGGCACACAGCTGAGGGGAGTTTCTGAATTGAGAGATTTGGAACAGATTGCGACTAGGAGCGCAAGTGCCGAAGAATTCGCAGAAGCGATGAAAGAACTTCACAGTCAGGTGAAGCAACGACTGCTAGATTCAAATTGCGAATATAAGCATAGAGTCGATCAGTGGAAGAGACAACTTCAGTTCAAAGTTGGTGAATTAGTTCTAGCACACTTAAGGAAAGAAAGGTTCCTGAGGGGAACATACAATAAGTTGAAAATGAAGAAAATCGGGCCATGTACGGTCTTAAAGAAATTGGGGGAAAATTATTATGAGATCGAGTTACCGGATGGGATCAAAATATCTCCGACATTCAATGTCGCAGATTTATACCCATACCGGGTTGGAGAAGCAGAGACAAGAACTGAGCAGCCAGTGATCCAGTGGATGAAACAATTTCCAGTCGCAGAGAAGCCGCAGATGGATTGCATACTGGACAAGAGAGTGGGTAAGAAGACCAGGAGGAAAGAATACTTTGAGTATCAGGTCAAAATGGAAGAATCATCCAGTGGAAGATGCCAGCTGGGAGAATGAAGTAGAGATATAGAAGCATGGACAGACTGTGTAGGAGCTCATGGACAGGAGCCCATGAAAGTTTTCAAGTGAGGGAGTATGATGCATGAGCATCGCCAAAACGTCAAGCGAGCCAACGTGGAAGCGGAAGACAGCTGGACAAGCCAGCACAAATTTTGAAAACACTTTGGAATTGTTGCGCAAATCTTAAATGAGCCATTAAGATGAGGTGCACTTGTATATTGTAAATGGACCTTGAGCCTTTAAGCTCTCATCCTTTAGTATATAGACGACATTTAATATAGTTAATGCCAGTAGATAAGATTTTAATTCATAGATTAGACAGCTTGGGAGCTAGAGGGAAACCGGATATAGACACCCTCATTGTATCATTGTAACATAAGCCTGAGCATAGAATAGAAGAAGAAGAGAAAGAGCAAGCAGAGAGTTGTATAGAGAACACCCATGTACTGATATTTGAATTAATAGAAGAAGATTGGTTCAAATTCATGGTTTTGTGTTTAATTCTCTCTGTGTTGATGTTGATATGCTCATGAATGTTTGATTCCTGTTATACATTTTCTTTTGCATGCTATGTATATGATTTCATGGTTGAATTGAAGTCTGAAGGGGTGAAGGAATGAGTTTCAATTGTTTCTCTATTTGAGCCAGAGGATTCCTGCAAGGAGTGCAGTCGAATTGTCCGCAAGGAGTGCATTGACAGAGGGCTTAATTAGAGATAACTTTTGTTCTCATTCACCCCAAAGGTACAGTTGGGCACAGGAGCTGTGCAAGGAGCGTGCAGGCCAAGGAAGAGTCTCAGTTGTGAATCCGAGCAGAATATTTGGAGGACTGCTGCTGCAGGCGTGCGCAGAGTCAAGGGAGGCTGAACACTTGAAGTGTTTGCAAAGTTGCCGCAAGGAGTGCTAGCAAAAGGGGTTCTCTTTTCTAAGAGACTGAGAAGATAGAAAAATCCCAGGAGGAAGAAGGCCTTCGAATTTGTAGAAGGACAGTGTAGTCGAAGTTGGGGTTTAAAGGTTGAAAGAAAAAAAACCTCACAAGATTTCACACAGGTGGACAAGTTCCGTGGAGGAACGCTTGGTCATTCACCAGGAATCACCAAGGAAGGATGGACGGCCAGTATTCTCAGAGGAGGATTCACAACGTTCCATGGATTGTTAGATCTCACAGAGGTGCAGAGGAGATACCACAGGTATTCTCGAAAGGTTTAAAGCTCAAGAGGGGCAAAGCCGTTGATACGAGCCACAAGGGCCGTTGGATTCACACACATATCGTGTATCGAGGTTTCGTTGATTGAAACTCCAATCCATTTCAACAGGAATTGCAATATTGCGAAACGCGATATCCCGACAGATCAGAACCATCCATCATCTGGGACGCGTGTCAGAAGGTCCAAAGAAGTCAGGGTTCGTAGTATCGGGAGTTTCGAGGACAGGGTACTCTTACAGTTCGGAATCACGAAACGCTATATCCCGACAGGAGGAGCAGTGTGGGCCATAGCTATGTCAGTGAGTGGAGGACAGGTGGCACAAGCTATCGGGTTTTCGTGGTGAGAAGTCCTGAACTCATTGCATTAGGATTCGTGATACCGCGAATTCCGAAATACCGATGGAAGGGAGTGGCGATTAAATAGTCAACTCGCACGTGTATCGGAGTTTCGGCACATCGGGACTCGGGAGTCAGAGAACCAAGTTGCTCAACATCGCGAGTGGTGAAATCACGATAGGGAGACACTCCGATAGAGAAAAGAGAAGATCAATGTTGACTGGTCATCGGGTCTCGAGGATTCGAGAGCCCAGTGTTCGACCTTTGACATCGCGAAGTAGCAAAGTCCGATTCCCCAATAAGCAAGGAGAGGGGATCACACGGAGAATTCCGTGGGTGGATATTTCCTGATAGGGAAATAGAAGAGCAGTTGAGTTCTTCGAGCCGTGAGAAGAAGAATATATTGAGAGTGGATGTGCACAGAGGAGCGCGACTACGTCATTAATTCCTAGCCGTCGGATTAAGCAATGAAGGATAGATGTAAGGATCGAATATAACCATTGATCTAGTTCAGAGATATAAATGTGAACCGTCCGATCTGTTCAACGATATTGTATTCAAGAGATTTGAAAGGTTGGAAGTCACGAAGACCCGAAGGGAAAAGTGCCAAAGTTATGACAGTCGTCCATTTCAGGAGACTAAATCATGACTGTTGAATTGATAAGCGCTCGATAAGACTAAGCGTATGGTTACCACCAAGGATCACGTGAAGGAAGGGGATTAGGAGCCGAAGAAGCCATAATTGACTGGCTATAACTGACAGAGAAGACAAAGAGTTTGGAGTGCCAGAGAAGATAAGGAATCTTAGCATAATTCCCACTGATGATGAACACATGGAGTGAACCGCCAGAGAGGATGAAGAGTTTCCATGATGATCAGGCATAGGACTTGACGTGAGAAAGAGATTCAAAACACAGAAGTGATGTGATTCTCCTGGTTATCTATGTAGTTATGAGGAAGAGACACAGTGAACAACATCTAGGGAAGAATAGTGACATAGTGAAGAGCATGCAGAGGTGTAGCGCATAGAAGAGAGATGACAGACGCAACATAAAATGCAGAAGAACAGAAAGTGCAAGTGATGCGAGCAGAGAGACACTGATGCAGGTAGAGAAGAGTAGTGTAGAAGAACAATGATGAGATTGGTAAGCCATAGATAAATGCTGTATTACTATGATAAATTCAAGAAAAGCAAGGATTTATATTTTAGGGTGGTAGAGAGGTGCTAGGGAGGACTGGTGTCCTCAAAGTTTCAAGTGGGTGCTTGAACATAGGGAGTTGTAGCTTCCATCTGGTTGTAGCCAGAAAAACTAGGGTGGCAGGGGTGGTGCAAGGGAGAACTATTGTTCTCTATTATACAGGTTGGTGCCTGTGTGACTGGAAGTTGGTGTTGGAACACTTAGGGAGTTGGTGCTTCCTTCTAGCAGGTGCTAGAGAAACCAGAGAGTTAGTGATCTCAACAAGTTGCTTCTTGTAAAACAAAGGTTGTAGCCTCAAGAAGAGTTGGAGCTCATAAGAATGATAATGTATAGAAAATAAAGATTACTTATCATATCAAGAAGAAGAGGTTTTTCCCTTTATGTGTTTCCTCAGGAAATATCTGTCTTTGTATATTTCATGTGTGTGATTGATGTTGAATATTCTATTGCTTACTTCCCTGCTTAATTATGATCATCATTGAGTGTTATGTAAAGAGTTTGAAATGAGCATAATTGTTTAATCACAATAACAACTGATTCACCCCCCCTCTCAGTTGTCCAACAACTAAATATGTATAAAATCAAATGTTGAGTTTGGCAAGAAACCCTAGAAATGAAGAAGAATTATTTTTCTTAAAAAACTCTTTCCTTTGTCCAAACCTACCCATAAAAATAATGAGCTTCAAGATAAGGATCAAACATACAAGGAAATATTTCTACATCTGGTTAAAAAATTATCAAATGAAGTTGTTAATCCATAAGAAAATCTGGAGAAGGTAATTATAACCAAATAAATTACGAACCTTATTACAAAAATACCATTGCTACTTCAAATCCCCTTGAACTTGTAGATTTGAATTTGAATTTGGAAGAGGTAGAGATGGATAAATATGGAAATTATCATCATGCTAACCATACTAAAAAGACATATCCTTAATTCTTGCATTCCATGACGTTGTTGGAAAATCAGTTTTTGGATTAACAAAAAAAATGCTAAGGTATCAACTCATGAGGATGAGAAAGAAGAAGAAGAAGAAGAGAAACCATATTTCTAAATGTGATATCATTGGGTATAGATGATGATGCAGAGAAGATGGTGGAAGATATATAGGATTCCCAAACGGTACAAAGGGACTTCAACTTGAGAAGTAAGGGATTTGTCAATTATAATCCTTCCACATCACAACCTTGTATTAATACTAAAAATATGTAGTTCTTCCCTCACTCAAACAAGAAACAACAAAACATATACTATTGATAAATATGGATTATAATGTGATTAAGGATATGAAAAATTTAAAAGTTAATATTCTTTTTTGGGATGTCTACAACATTCCTTAGTAGAGAGAACTTATCCTACAATTTTTCATGGAGTCCCTTAATTTAATTCAAAAGTAAGTGGAAAACCATAAGGTAAAAACATACTTGTTGGTGATTAAACTAAATTTGGGGGTAAAACATAAAGCTATTATGAGTGATTATATAAATGGAAAGCTTTCTTTCTCAAAACTCTCCTTTTAATTGATTTTTGAAATTCATAATCACAATGTACACAATTGTTTTTTACCGAGGAGCATCCTCAAATATCATGCCTTATTCAATATGTAGTAAAATTAATTCTAACCCAACCAAAAGTACAACTTAAATTATTCATATTGACAGGTTTGAAATAAAATTTATAGTGTAGTTGAAATATGTTCAAATCACATTAGCCTCTAATCCAAAAGTGTATCATATAATTGATATTATTTTTGTTGATAGTCTAGAGCCTTATGTTCTATTTCTTGTATATATTGGTCATAGAAGTGACACAAATATTTTGCAACTGACTAGTCTCATTTATGGTTTTCAAATTTATGGTTTTCAAATTGAGATAGACCGAGAATCCAATATGAAGCACATGGTTACAAAGTAGGAAGGAACCAATGAACCAATCCAATTTACACAATCAATTAAGACTAACTACTTTATGAAAAATGAAGTGGGAAGTTAAATTGTAGAAGAATTAACTTTTGAAACTCATGAATAGTTCAAACTCATTTTTTGCACTCAGACTAATGCAAGTAATGACTTTATTATATTATATGTATAAAGTAGTTTCCCAACTAACTTAGATGTAAATATTGACCCTTGGAATTTGTCTTTTGATGGTTATAAATCATAGGAAGATGTAGGATTTGGTCGTATTTTGATTAATCTACATAAGAAAAATAGCAACTTTGTTTTTTATTTATTTTTATTTTTATTTTTTTTGGCAGAAAAAATCATAATTTTATTATAGAACAAAATTACATACACAGATATGTATTTTCTATTTTTCATAGCTATATACATATTTTGCGACAAAAAAGAGTCAATCCACCAAAACTCAACTTACAATCTTCTATGAGACACATTCCCATGACTGATATGTGGTTCCAAAAAAATAAGCTAAAAAATTTCTAACAGTCTTGACCCCAAAATGGTCATTATGTTACTATTACATTATAATCAATATTTCAACAAAAAAGATAAAAGAGGTTCCTCCTCATCCGAGGATATTTCCGGCCACATTCATTTTTTCATTCATTAAATGGTATGTCATAGAATCCTCGAGTGCCTGCAAGTGTGAATTCCGCTACATACCATTGGCCATAGTATAACTACGTGGCCTCCTTGGAAAGTGTGTTTTCTAGTTGGTTCATTTCTCTGTATATATGAGAAAAAGAGATATTTTCAAATACACTTTTAGTTCAAATTATATCCTCTAGCAGTGGAAGAAAATGTGAGACCTGACATCTATGTTTCCCATTGATCCAATTGATGATTACTAAGGAGTCACCAAAAACTTGAAGGGTTCTACAACCCTGTTCGATAGAAAATAAGAGGAGGAGTTTTAAAGCCATTAATTCAGAGTAGTTGTTTGTGCTTGTACCCAAACCCGCTTTGAGGGTGAAGTAATGTGCATGCGTGAAGTGAAGACATCCTCCCCCACTGCAAATTGTTTGATCGAATGAAGAAACCCCATTAAAGTATCCCCATAGAAAATTACTATCGGGTTCCACCTCCCTGATATCTTTGAGAGGAGCCACAATATCCCTATCTGATCCCAAGAAAGATTGAAAAATACCTATACAATTGTCTTCTACCCTTTATGCCTAGAATGCCTCATCTTGAAATATTTGGCCATTCCGGGTGATCCATATCCCCCAAGCCAAAATAAAAGGGAAGGCTCGATAATCCTCTTGGCCCTGTTCACACAACTAATTCTGTAGGGATAATTCGAAGGTAATTCCCTACCATTTTCAGAGGGAAGGCATCAGGATCCTAGCAAAGGCCCAGACTTCTATGACAAATGGACAAAGTAAGAAAAGGTGGTCCACTGAGTCTAGATGAGATTTGCATAGAGCGCATCGACCCGACCAAGAAAAAAGGTGTCTTTGTAAATTGTCCCAGGTAGGTAATTTGTTGGCCAATATTGACCAAATCAACAGTTTCCCTTTCGCCAGACAATTTATTTTCTAGATTTTTTGCCACCACCAGAGGGGGTCCCTTTGGAAAAGATCCACACATAACTTAATATAGCCAGAATGTGGGGTGTATTCTCCATCGCCGACTCCATCCCAAAGCAATTCGTTGTCTCAATCCACCAGACGAATAGAGGCTGCTCGAAGGGCCTGCGTGTATATATCCCAGTGAATCAAGTTCGCCTCCAATAGGCCAAGTCTAATCCCCATCAACCATACTTGGTGCCACAAGTCTGTCTGTAAGGGGTCCCCCACTTGTGCGAGTTGATAGTAACCTGCCAGTGCCAACCTTAACCGAATCCTGTCTGGTAAAATATGGCTCAGCTGAGACCCCGACCAAGGGTCCAGACCAAGACGAAACTGTCTTCCAGAGCCCACTCTCCACACCAGACCATTCCCCACCAGGTCAAAGGCCTTAATCAGAACCTTCCAGATGATAGAATCCCATGATAATTTTTTGGGTGGAATGCGAATCCATT
>ML784740.1:0-26181 GCA_009831015.1 Picea engelmannii
TGGGGGGGGGGGTAACAATAAATGAGGGAGAAAAAGGAACTCCACTATCCATGATAATAAAGACTCAGCACAGAAACCTATGGTCAACTAATAATCAAAGAGCATACCAAAAAGTCAAACAACCAATATGCATGCAAATGGGCTAAGGTGGTTGAGTGGCCTCCCTCACTAAAGAAGGTATGTCTCGTCCAAGAGGCACTTGAGACTCCCCGCTAAATTTTGGAGGTAACATAATCAGTTATAAAGGCCCTCATGGGCTTAAAAACCAGTCGGTCAGATCTCCTCGAGGAGGTAATCCTCCATAAAGGTTGTGTGTTGTCCGACCCTTATCTAACTCAGGGTACAAGAAGAATAACCCCTGCAAGTAACCTATGAGATACCTAAGTCAAGCAACTAATAAACCACTATATAACCGATGCACAAGAAAACAATCGTAAGTCTTGATCACTGTATGGGCAGGGTAGCAAAGCCCGAAACCTTTAAAGCACTATCTCTCACAGAGGTATGGGCACTAACAAAATCCCCAAATACGAATAAATCCACAGAAATATCTTTGACGCTAGGTGAGGGGTTATCCCTTCAACTAACTTTGCGCGACCTCATGATTAACTCTGGTGTGAGCAGAGCGTCCTGATATTACCAATTATACAATGGACTTCGCAACACCCTGTCTCAGACACATATGTTGATTTAATTGCCTTGGATAAGTTTACTCACAAAATCCTATTCCAAGGCACTAAACCCTAAGCTAGTTTGTGCACCTTA
The DNA here is from genome assembly GCA_009831015.1 of Picea engelmannii. Lineage (NCBI taxonomy): Eukaryota > Viridiplantae > Streptophyta > Pinopsida > Pinales > Pinaceae > Picea > Picea engelmannii. Next base: position 766 of record ML784740.1, read on the forward strand.
AAAATAAAATCATGACTAATCAATTTTAGTTTAAAGCATAAATTTTATTGCCCGTGGTTACTCAAAAAGGTATGGAAGTGAAACTCATGGTGTTATGACTCTGCCAGAAAATAAATATGGATACAATGCAAAGTCTATCTTTAACTTTTCAATGAATGATATGCTAATAAAACAATGCAGTCTTCAATTTCAAATTTGCAATTCAGAAGTAAAATACAATCTTTCGCTAAATATGCTAAGCTAAAGATGAAAATTCAAAGACAAAAATGCCAACCAATGCAAAATGCCTATTTTTTTTTGTATTTTCAATATTCTAAAAAGAAAATGCATGGACTGAAAAACAACTTGACAGATGAATTCTATTGTGTATAAAAGAAGTAACTCAAGCAGAGTACCAGGCAGCCAAGCAAACAACCTAGAAACCAAGGACACATTAAAAATAGAAAAAAAAAAAAGACTACGCCCAAAAATTCAACTCCGAACAGGCTTCCTGTCATCCCAGATAATCTCAACAGGCACTACAAAGACCTAAAAAGGCCCACCAATATTTAAATCCTACCCAACAGTCACTCAACCAATCAAACAATCAAGGGGAAGTGGTATACACGATTTTTCAGGAGAACAAAGCGTATATACGCTTCTTGCAGTGGGATAACAATCGTGTATATGCATTTGTCAAAGAAAAAAGGGCGTATATGCTTTAAAACATGTCAAGGCACAGGTAAAAGGCTAAAGATTCAGACTCAGAGTGAGCAAGATCTGTCAAGCAGTGATACGACAAGAAACACAAAGGAAAAGGAGCAATGTAAGAAGAAAAAGCACTTCAACCCTTAGAAGGAAGATCTCTCCCCAGTGGAGTCGCCAGTTCTGTTATAAGGGAAAAACTCTTTATGGCTAAGGGTAAACAACAATAGACAGGTATGACTGTAAAAATCAACTCAATTCCAACATATTCTATATAAACTAATGTTCAATACAAGAAAGAGGACTACCTCGATCCAACGTTTGATGATGTTCCACCGTTGAGTACTTTGACCCAAAGCTTTATACCTGCGAGAAGTTCTCAACAAACAAGCAAAGAGAGTATATAGTGATGATATAAAAGGGGTTAGCACATCAGATAACATAATCCATCAATAAAAATTACAAACACTACAATGGATAGTAATAACATATTTGCAAGATACCAATAGGACGGGAACAAAGTATTTCTATTAATAATTGATCAGCATAAGTGTCAACATTACAAACTTCCATGTCGGCAAAGTTCAAAACTAAGAAACCAAGTTCCTTCAAAATGGGTCCCCACCACTTCAATCCTCCATCAATGACAAGCTCATGAGAAAGAGGCAAAGAGGTCCTCTCGATAACAAGGGAAGATCTTGGGGGTTGAACACTATGTTCAAACTTGAGGGATAAAGGGATGCAGACCCAATATGAAGTAATTTCTCCAGAGTAACTTTGCTCTCAAAGTTGAATTCTTTCTCTCCTTTTCCATAGATCAAAATTGTTCTCTTATAGCTTTCAGAATGCAACTGGAGGGCCGAGTCAGAACGTTTCTGGTATATGGAAGGCCAAGGATTAGATATCTTTTGTCGTGACATGGAAACTCGACCTCATTTTGTATTTTATAGCACAAATCCCGATATACATGAGTTGTAGTGGAGAAGCAAGCATATATGCATATTGTATAACTGATAGGGAGCGTATATGTGGGAAAATGTATGTTTTTAGCTATGGATTCATCAAAAAGGGATAAAAATTATACATAGGGAAATGGAAAAAAGGCCCTATGTGCAAGATAACAATGGTGCGGCAAATCTTGCTATAACACATCCTGTGTATTCCCTCTAAAAACTAGGGTTTTTTTTCTCTGAAAATTTTGACCGTCTTTAGCCTCTATCACATCAACCTACAACCTGTCACTATGTCCATACTATAACTGTTCCCTATGCATACATCCTCATACATATGATTTAACCAAATACATATCTATATCTCTAGTCATGTGTCATATAAGTGTGTATAATAATGAAACGTATAATAACCCTCACATGAACTAAACATCAAACCCTTACTCATAAACAACCTATTTATACATCAAACACTTCAAAAATACAATCTCTCAACCATGTACCACAAAAACCATTAACCATATACCAAGAAATACAAGATGTGCCTCAACCCTAAAAAGATATATCAATGATACATATTGATTATACCAGCACTGTATTTATGTAGATCTGACTTATATAGAAATTCACATGCAACCACTAATCTCTCTAGGGAAGATCCTCAAACCCCCATAAGTATTTCTCATGTAGACACAAAATCTAACTACACATAGAAATAAGACATACCTTTTGAACCAATAGATAGATTTGATTTACCTGATCATTGTAGACCTTTGTGGGAGCTTTCTTTCAGACTTTAGAGACCCGACATCTTCATCTTCTCAAGTTTTTAGGATTTACCCTCATTTACGCATCCTATTATATTGCTATCCCACATACATACATGCCCTACTCCCCTGTAGCCTGCATACACCTAAAAAACTAGGGTTTTTTTAGTATTTCTGAAACTTCGAAACTTTCGTCTTCAACCCTTCATGCTACTTCAGACTTTTACAACTTCATATATATCAATGAGTACCTACAATAAACCTTACACAATAATAGATATTCAATGTTCTCAATAGGTGATAACAGGAGAGTCTTTCTCTCTTATTTATACTTCCATGTAGTTTCCTTAGGGGGTTACCTTCTAACCAACTTAACCCAATTTCCTTCTTTTAGGGCTAACCCACTTCTTACCACTTGTCCACTTCTAACCCACTTTGCTACAAATAATAAATTCTCTACTTCTAGGTGAAACTAATCTATTTTTAATTTTTTTCTTATTGCAACAAATTAATCCATGATTAACTCCTAGGTTCACTCACTTGACTAGTCAACTTCTTATAGGAGCTTCTAGAATATTTTTTACTTATTTGACTTCTAGATAACTCATGAGGGTTCTCCAACTTCACAAGGCCATAACTCTCTAACCATGAGGAGATATTTTACATTTCACATATCACCAGAAAAGGCATGACATGTACTATCCATTTAGAATAGTCTTTCCTACAAATATATTAAACTTCATACCATTATACATCAATCAAACTAAAGTCCCTTATCCATACTATTAGGGTTACCAAAATTTGCTACTCGACTTGCTTCAGGAGATGACATAAATGACAACCAACCCAATTATTCAACGATCTCCCCCTCTGGAATTGATGGCAACACTCTGATGTAATACTGAAGTCATATCGCTTATCCTTCCCCTATGACTATTTATCCCCCTGGAAGCATGCCTTTGTGCTCTCTCTCCAAGAATCGAATTCTCTATCCTGCATCTGATGAATCTCTCCCCATTTGAAATCAATGGAAAAAGGTAACTTCCCTTCCGGGGTTGTTCCCCCTAACTGAAGTATCCTTGGGGATGCTCCCCTTGACTAAAATATTTTTGAACCTGCTCCCCCAACCTGAACTTTCCTTTGTATGGTGTTTCCTCGTGTAAATATAAGACATATAAGATAAGCATTCAAAGGAATTAATTTTGGATTAGAAATTACTATGAGTCTCTGGTGAAGATACTCAAAGGATTCCCTTGGAAGAGTTTTTCTGAAGATATCTACAACATGTTCCTTTTCTCCCACATATTCAACTTTGATGTTATTCTATGCAACATGTTCCCGTAGAAAGTGATACTTGATTGGAATTTGTTTCTTCTTTGGGTGCATCAATGGCTTCTTTGAGATACTGATAGCACTTGTATTACCATAGTATATAGGAATGGGCTCATCATACTCAACCGGTATATTTTTCAAAGTTTGTTTCATCCATAGAACCTATGTACAAAAAGTTCCTATTGCAATATATTTTGCTTCGGCTGTATATAATATTATTGATGATTCTTTCTTTCTTAGCCAAGATCAATGTCACTCCCCTGGTGCTTCATCAGTCATCAATTCAAACTACTCAATCTGCATCTATGTAGGAAATAAGTGATAGATACCTTCCTTTTGGATACCATAATCCAAACTCTTTTGTGCCTTTAAGATATCTGAAAATCCTCTTCACTGCTAGAACATGTGATTCCTTTGGTGCTTCTTTAAATCGTGCCACTTGTCCAACTACCTGCATTACATCTGATTTGGATGTTGTCACATAGAGTAAGCTTCCAATCATTAACCTTTACTTACTCTTATCAATAGAATTTGAATCATCATCTTTGGTCAACTTTCTACTGGTTTGCATAGGAGTGTTAATTGGTTTGCAATATTCCATTCTGAACTTCTTTAGAATTTCTCTGATATAATTAGTTTGAGAAAAAAAAATTCCTTGGTTGTTTTGACACATCCGAAGACCTAGAAAGAAGGATAGTTCTCTAAGTAATTCCATTTCAAATTCATTTTTCATATCCTTTTAAAATTTTAGTCTTAACCTGTAATCATCACTTCCAAAAATAATATCATCAACATAAACTTCAATTAATAAAATACTATCTTGAGTTACTTTGATGTAGAGGTTTCTATTTGCATTTCATTTTTTGAACCCTGCTTTTTATAGATATCAATCCAATATAGAGTACCATGATCTAGGAGCCTATTTTAGACCATACAATTCCTTCAACCTGCACACGTAATCTTCATTCTCTAATAGTTGAAATCCTTCTTTTCTCTCAATGTAGACTTGTTCTTCAAGTTCCCCATTTAGAAAGGTTGGTTTCATGTCCATTTGATACACTTTAATATTCTTGGAGCATGAATAAGCTAAGATCAATAATATTTATTCCATTCTGGAAACTGGGGAAAACATATCTTCAAAGTTGATCCCTTCAACCTGTTTGTATCCTTTACATACCAATCTATATTTTTTCCTGGTAACCTGTCCATCTTCATTCAATTTATTTCTAAAGACCCATTTTGTTCCAATCACATTCTTGTATCTTGGTCTTGGAACCAATTTCCAAGTTTCATTATTCTCTATTTGATTCAACTCTTAATTCATGACCTTTTTCTAGAATTCATCATTGTTGGCTTCTTCAAAATTGTTTAGTTCAATTGAAGATAAGAGTGCTAGGTGCAATTGTTCTAGTGAACGAATTTTTCTTCTAGTCTCAAATCCTACATCTTTGTTCTTGATAATCTAATCTGAAGGATGATTCTTCTGTACTAGTTTTCTAGGTGTATTTCGAGGTGCCTGTTGAACTTTCTCTTCTACATCTATCTGATCTTATTCATCTTTCCTTTCTGCAACTTCTTCATCCTTTACTTCTTCTTTGTAAACCTCTTCCACTGATTCTTTTTCTTCTTCCTTTAATTTTTGTCCACCTGTTTCATCAATTGTTGCATTGATGCTTTCCACAACTTTCTTGAGCCTTATATTGTAAAGTTTTTATTCCTTCCTTGTACTTGAGTAACCAACAAGTACATTGTTGTCCACACGAGAATCAAACTCTCCCATTCTGCCATATTTTCTTTTGATGTAGCATTTTCTTCGAGATCAAAGACAAGGAGTTGAACCCTGATTCAAAATCTGATTCTGAAAATACTGGTAAAAGACAGATCATCGACATAGACCCCACTGCTATTGTCACGATCACAATAGTTCAACCAGAAGAACCAATGGATCTTGAAGAGGGGGATAACCTTTTTCATTCACAGAAGTGAGTGAGGGGGACCTCGCTGCATTTTATTATTGATAGAGGAAGCTAGAAGAACCTTGTCTCAGCAAAGGTCATCAAACAGTTGGTATTGCCGACAACACCATATCCGCAACCATACAACATCGGGTGGTTTTTCCAAGGACGAGATCTTCGTGTCAGCTAGTAGTGTCGATTTTCATACGACATACAACCCTTCAAGGATCAGGTATTATGTGATGTTTCCCCACTGGATTTGTGTGATTTTCTCTTGGGCCAACCATATATGTGGAAGTGCCATGTTGTTTATGAGTCTCGACCCCATAGTGTCATTATTTCTCTGGGGGGTCATCTCTACAGAATACCAGAGATAGTTCCTACTAATGTTCCACCTAACAAGAGTCGCAAGGTAGTATCTCATACTACAAAATTCAGCTTCTTCACAACCTCTTCAAAAGGGGAACAAAAGGACACTACAACCACTACAGCCTCACCCAAATCACCTTCTATCCAACAGAAGAAGGTCGACAAGGTTGTAGAAAAGTGCAAATATTTATTCTATAGAACGTCCTCTCGTGTAGCTTGAATTATTGAATAGCCTCAACCTCAACAAGTTAATGACATACTTCCACAAACTAAGTAGTGTGAGATCTCCAGCAAGGCAAACAACTCACCAAAATTCAGATTCAACAAACATTTTTTCCTCTCCCCCGGGCACTCAACGCAATGGAGACCATTCCTTCCTAAGAAGGGAGGATTGATCTAGGCGGATATCGGTGGCCACCCACCTTTTCCAACTGGATCAAAACAGTTTTCTGGCAATTTTGGTAATTTACTATTTTTAGTAGGTTTTAACTTCTAGGGCCATTTTGGGGCACTAAACGATGTTTTTTGGGTAAATAGGTTTGCAATATAGAATTTACTTTGATATTGTTCCTACAATGAATCTCCTCGACAATACCTTTCTAATGGGCTATCATACGCCTAAAATGGAGATCGTATGCAAAAGTTATGACCCCAAGAAGTTGATGTACTAACTTACCCAAACGGGGCCCACATGACTTTTGGCGCTTCACCTCCTAGGGTTAGCTTTTTGGATGTCTAGGATTTTTGGAATTCATGTTTACTATAAAATGTATTTCATAGCCTCATTGTAATCATCTTTTTGCGAATGTGACTAGCTGTCACATCTCTTCTCAGAGATAAGTTGCCACCATTCAAGCGAGTCTTTCACTCTGTATTTTTACAGTCTCTGTACATTTATTTCATTAATAGAAATCGTGTATTACTGTATTTCTATGTTTATGGTTACATCTATGATATATTTATGTTATATTATTGGATATTCATGATATCTCTTTTCATTTTCTTATTATATCTCCGCTCTCATTTTGTGCCGAAAATAATCCGGATCACCTGATCCTTCTTTTCCTATATTGCACTTCTATGAAATGAATGTAATTTTATTACCTTGGTCATAGATTTGACTTACACTTAGAAGATTATGTTTGATATCTTCCACTAGTAGAACATTTTTTGTCTTGTTATTCTTGTTTCCAATTCCGACTGTCCCATTTCCAATGATTCTAGCTGAGTCATCATTTCCAAAGGAGATTTATCTATCTCTTTTCTTTCTCAATGTAAAAAACCTGTCTTTCTCACCTGTCATGTGCTTTGACAAACCACTGTCAACATACTAGCCACATTTCTTTTGTTTATCTTGTAGGGAGAGTGTGCATTCTTCATTGTTAAACTGATTACGCTTTCTTATCCATATTCTTTGTTGAGGTTCTTGTCTGTGAGTGTTGTCATTTTGTTGTGATTCTCTAGAAGGGACTATCATTCTACAATATTTGTCCATGTGTCCAAAGTTGTTGAACTTTTAAAATTCCACTTCAGTGCTCAATGATTCAAACATGTTGTAGCATCTTCTCTCTGTTTCAATAGTCCTTCTTTGATAACCATTATGTGCATGAATTTCAAAGTTGTTTATGTTCTCGCTATTAGCTCTGCAATTTACAGCTTTATATCCAAAATTAATACATGCATAAAATAAACCATAGAAGATAGTTCGATACCTGGGAGTTGAAGATATTCTGAAAGGAGTTACTCTTTTGAATCCTTCCTCTTCCTAAGGCCTACTTATTTCTCACTGTCGATGATTCTGAAATATGAATATTCTAGGTCGAGAGGTGTCCATGTGATCTCCCCTGTAAAACTTATTTCCTTCTCTAACTGTCTCTTCACAGATTCTTGGTTGTGTTTATTTATCTGTTGTTTTGGATCTCCAACCTCTTTTTGTCTAATTGTATCCTAGCTCAGACTTGTCATGTTGTAGACTTTGACTGTTGACAATATTATCCAAAACCTTTGAGTTGTTCTGCGTTTTTTTATGTTGAAGGTATTTTCTCAATGTAAGAACCTCTACTTCCAAATTTCCAATGATCTTGTGCTTTTATTCCAGTTGTTCTTTGAGTGCTTTGTTAGTTCTTTAGTATTCTTGTATTTCAACCTTTAACTCATTGATCATAGGCTCTAGTTCTCTAGAGTTTGAATTTTGAGTGCCTTCCTTGTTTTCTAGTTCTTCCTGGAGCTTCTTGTTTTTTATCTTTTCTCTTTTTATAACTTCTATAGCACTCAATAGTTCTTCTTTGTAGTCAACCTATGCCTCTTCATATTCCTCTTCGGTGTCTTCCTTATCATATTCTTCTATTTTCATGAATATAACTCTTTCTGTCTCACTTTCAGTGACTTCATCTTCCTCTGATCAGGAGTTGTCTTCTTTGGTGCATAATCGTTTCTTAAAGACTTTCTTTTTGGTTCTTTTGCCTTTATATGTTTGTTTGCTATTTGAATCATCTTCTTCATTTCTCTTATTTTTCTTGTGAGGACATGTTTTAGTAAAATCACCAATATCATCATAATTAAAACAAATTTATGGAAGAGTACCTTTATATCTGTCGCCAGTTCCCTTTTACAATCTTCTGACAAACTTGGCCACTTCTTCATTGTCTTACGAGATGTCATTGTTGTTGCTATATTATTTTTCCTTTTTCTTTCCCTTTTTCTTTGACTTCTTGGATTCTTTAAATTCTAATTATTTTATACCTATATTTTCCTATTCAATTCTCATTTCATAGGCTGTAAATATTCCATGTAGTTTATCCATGCTTATTGAGTCTATATTTTCTCTTTATTCTAGTGCTGGCATATTAGGATCAAATCTCATTGGAAGAGATTTTAGTACCTTTTGAACAATTATAGATTCATCAACTTCTTCTCCCAATCCTATGATTGCGTTCAATGTTTCATAAACTCGTAAGATGTAAGCTACAATATTATCATCTTCCTTCATATTTAGTTGTTCGAATTAACCTCTTTGAAGCTTTGTTGCTTTAAATTTTGTATCTCCTTCATAAATATTCTAAAGTTTGTCCCAGATCTCTTTAGCGAAGATACAATGCATAAGTTTGGTATATACCAAATCAAAAAGACCATTCAGAAGTGCATTTGTGGCTTTTGAATTATTTAGACTGATTTTCTTTCCGTTGTCATTTGTTGGTGGAACTGTCAGTTCTTTGTATCCATATACAACTAATTTCCAAACCTCAAATCCATGTGCATGTACATATGTTTTCATCCTTATGGTCCGGAATTCATAGTTCTGTCCATCAAATTCTGGTATTCCATTTTTAGACATACTGTTTCTCTCTATGATCTACCTTTTAGTGGTTAAACTGATTTATGAAGGAACCTTCTATGATACCAATTGTTGGATTACTGAGAGGGGGGGGTGAATCAGTAATAGATGAATTAAATCCTTTTTAACCACAATATGCAAATTATATTTATCTTTATGATCAATATAAGATTATCATCCAATAAGTGCAGAGTAAATAAACCATGAACAATGAGCAATCATACACATACACAATACACCATTATTTTTGCATGGAAACCCAATGTGGGAAAAAACCACGGAATGGTTTTTCTTATATGTATTCAAGAATTACATTCATTGGAAGCACCAATTTCCACTGTTCTCCAGCTACAACTGGAAGGAGGTTGTAACCCCCTATATTTTCAGGATACAACATGAGGGAAGCTACAACTCTCCAATTATTTGGATAGAACCAGAAGGAGGCTACAACCCCCTATGTTCTCCGACTACAACTGAAAGGTGGCTAAAACCACCTATCTTTGCCCCATCATGCCACCTTGAAATATAAGTAACATGATGAGACCATTGTCACAATATCACTTTGAGATATACCACTGCAAACTTGTACCAACGTGTACCACTATCTTGTAACCAACCTGTAACACTTCTTTGTAGTCAACTTGTACATGTACTCAACCAATACCAACCAAAATCCACATATACGCGACATATATGTTCTACAATGCACATATGTATGTGCCCTATCTATACTCCAACCCACGTATGTACGCAACCTATGTGTACTGCAGCCTGTGTATGCCCTTTGAAAACTAGATTTTTCTTTCTCTGAAAATTATGACCCTCTTCAGCATCTATCACATCAACCTACAACCTCTCACTATGTCTATATTGTAACTATTCCCTATGCATACATCCTCATATGTATCCTTTAACCAAATACATCTATATCTCTTTATTCATGTGCATTACAAGTGTGTATAATCATGAAGAAGTATAATAACTCTCACATGAACTAGACATAAAACTGATGCAGGAGCATTGTCAGCAACAAGCAAGCGTGGAGGCGGAAGATAGTAGGGATGAGCGCCATCACATTTTTGGCACATGTTGAAAATGTTTGAAATGTTTTTGAAAGTTTGGATGCGCAGACACTAATGAAATATTTAAGAAGGCGTACTTCCATATTGTAAACAAATCTTGAGTGATTCGCTCTCATCTGTAAGGTGTAGAGGCATTTATGCATAGTTAATGAAAGTAGGTAGATTTAAATTCTAGATTAGACAGTTTTAGGAGCTGGAGGGAAAACCGACTATAGACACCCTCGTCTTTGTATCATGGTATCAATCGAGAGGGATTGTATGATTAAGCACATGAGCATAGAGGAGAAACAAAGAGTGGTAGAGAAGAATCCATGTACAAAAGTTCTAAAATTAATACATGAAGCTTTGATTCAGACTTATGGGGTTCTAATGTTTTCTATGTATACATGTTGAATGCTATACTTATGGATGTTTTACTCTTTATGTTGTGCATTTTATTTTATTCTATGTATGTATGATTTCATGTTAGGTGTTTGAATTCTGAGAGAGTAAGGAAATGAGTTTCAATTGTTTCTCTTCTTGAGTCGGAGTTCCTGCAAGGAGTGCAGTGAAGCGTCCACAAGGAGTGTATTGACGGGTTCAGAGTTCATCTATGAAAGCTCAGGAGGGATACCATTGTTCTCATTTCAACTGAAGTGCAAGACAAGCACAGAAGTCATTCAAGGTGTGCGCAGGCTGGTCGAGACCCTAGAACACATAGACTAAGCTTGAGAGATTGAAGGACTGTTGTTGCAGAGTTGCACAGAGTCAAGAGATTCAAATATTTAGGAATATTTGAAGAAGTGCCGCAAGGAGTGCGTGCAGAAGTCTTTCAGGAGACTTGAGTTTGTGAAAAGAAGCTCAGGAGGGTCAGCACTTTCAAAGTGTTGAAGAGTAGAAGAGGAGTTTTGGTCACCGTGAAGAGGCCAGGCTTAGGAAAAGGATCGCAGGTCTGATTGAGCCAGAAGGTTCTTTAGGGAGATATTGAAAGGTCAGAATTCTCTGAGGGGGATTCCCGAAATAGAGAGAACCGTAGGATCTATAGGAGCTGCAAGGCAGATAAGGGGCCGTTGATCTTGACTTATTGGGACGTCAGATCATTTCGGCATTTCGGGGTTTGAAAGTCCGAAGTGTAAGCCAAATCCTTGGCTGATCAAACCCCCGAAACGCAAATAGAAGTATTCGTGTGTGGAAAGAGTGGGGAAGAGGATAAGTGTTTTGGAACATCAGAATTCAGAAAATCAGGGATTACGAGGACATAAGGTGGTTTGAGAGTTCCAAACTCTCGATACCCGAAAACCTGAACAAGAAGAAGGCGACACGTGGAAGGACAGGAGACTTTCTATCGAGGGTCGTCAAAGCAGAGGAGGAGAAATACCATTTCAGCATTTCGTGACTTTGGAGACCAGAAGATGAAAGTGACAGAGCATTCGATCCTTAGCATATCAAACTTCTGGTTCATGAAAGTTTGAAAGGATTTCAGAAGATGAAATTTTGGTATTTCAGGGTTCAGAGGTTCGAGGACCCCGAGGACATAGTGGAAGTGATTTTTGGTGTTTGAAATCCTGAAACCGTGAAAAGGAAGGGAGGACCAGAACATTTTCATTTCAGTAAATCAGAGGTCGAAAGTTTGGGAATCCAGGGGTCGAGAGCAGAGTTGCATGTCATCGCAACTCTCGAATTCGCGAAAGCCAAAAAGCCAAAATTGACATCAGGAAAGGCAAGTATTAGTATTTCAGGTTTCAGAGGTCGAAGAGATAAGGCACTCAACCATGGGATTCGTGAAGTTGCAAAATTTGGTATCCCGAAATAAAAGAGGGGTTCCCTCAAGGTTTGTTGTGGGTGTTATTTTTTCGAAAGGGAAATAAAAGAGCCAATCGATCTCTCAGGGGCCGGAAAGAAAAGATCCTGTGCGGATCCCAACCTGTGGGTCTGGGGGTCTGCATCACAAACCCTTACTAATAAACAACCTCTCAATACATCAAACACTTCACAAATACAAGCTCTCAATCGTGTACCACAAAAACCATTAACCATATACCAAGATAAACAAGATGTGCCTCAACCCTAACAAGATGTATCAATGATAAATATTGATTATACCAACACTATAGTTTTGTAGATATGACTTATACAAAAAGTACCATCAAGCCACTAATATCTCTAGGAAAGATCCTCAAACCCCCATAACCATTTACTATGTAGACAAAAAATCCAACTACACATAGAAATAAGACATACCTTTTGAACGAGTAGATAGATCTGATGTACCTCATCATTGTAGACCTTCCTGGGAGCTTTCTTTTAGACTCTAGAGACCCAACATCTTCATATTCTCAAGTTGTTAGGCTTTACCCTCATGTGCGCTCTCTATTATACTATTATCCCGCATACATACATGCCCTAATCCACTGTATCTCGCGTACACTTAAAAAACTAGGGCTTTTTTAGTACTTATGAAACTCCAAAAATTTCGTTGTCAACCCTTCGTGTTACCTCAGACTTGCGCAACTTCATATATATAAATGAGTACTTGCAATAAACCTTACACAATAATAGATATTCAATTTTCTCAATATGTTCTAATAGGAGAGCCTTGCTCTCTTATTTATACTTCCATGTAGCTTCCTCAAGGGGTTACCTTCTAACCAACTTAACGCAATTTCCTTCTTTTAGGGATAAACCACTTCTAACCACTTGTCCACTTCTAACCCAATTTGCTACAAATAGTAAATTATCCACTTCTAGTTGCAACTAATTTATTTTTAATTATTTTCTTATTGAAACAACTTAACCCATGATTAACTCCTAGTTTCACTCACTTGACTAGTCAACTTCTTCTAGGAGCTTCTGGAATAATTTTGACTTCTTTGACTTCTATATAACTCGTGAGGGTTCTCCAACTTGACAAGGCCATAACTCTCTAACCGTGAGGAGTTATGTGGTGTTCCAAATATCACCAGAAATTGCATGACATGTACTATCCATATAGAATAGTCATACCTGCAAATATATTAAACTTCATACCATTATAAATCAATCAAATGGAAGTACCTTATCCATACTGTTGGGGCTACTGGAATTTTCTACCAGACTTGCTTCAAGGGTTGACATCAATGAAAAACAACCCAATTTATCAACAATAATGTACTATTCATAACATTCACATATATCAAAGTGAATCTAAATAAACACACTTGTAACAAATATAGTTTATAGAGGGAGATATAAAAACTTGGTTGATAAATTTAAATAATATGACATGGACATTAACTTCGTATAAACTATCAGGTGACAAGGTATGTAACTTGATAACTAGTATCAAAGTTGTAGACATCCTCCATTCATGCCATATACTAATTCAAGATGTAACCACATCCCCCAAAACCCGTTATCAAATGCCTGTTTACTTAGCGATTTTCCACCTTGCACTGATTCTTTTGCTACTATCTTATCTCTGCATATGGTAGATGCATATGTTTCACAATTTATGTGCACATCCAATAATTTTCTAGCACTGATTCTAACAACCGATGTAATTGTCACTAAAACTGAATATTTTATGACAATTTGATTTGCATCGAATTACGAAGAAAGCCTCATGATCATGAATAATGAAAAGTAAATGTCTCGATGTTCTGTGGACTTCTTAATTGTTTCTAATTATGATTACATGTCTTCCAAAAATAATTCATATGTGTGGAAAGGAAATCTTAGTAAATATGCATCATGCAGTTAGCTTTAAAGAAAATGGGCCTCTGTAATATATTGTTTCTAACCTTCATCTATGTCATGTCAATTTAAAAAATATTTATATGGAAAATAGAATAAGAACCCATTCCTTTTGCGGTGATACTATCAATTCACTAGCCAAAGAGAACAATTCCACTAGTCTACATCCTATGAATGTTTCTTGAACAAGAGTGTGCATGAAAAGCAAATAGAAAAACTTTGGACCACAGGGATTTTCAATGTTGGTTGTGTGTCTGATGTTTTTTACTGCAAGGAACTCATATCCTAGTGTGATCGAAGGTTCATTTGCAGGAAAAGAATGACTAAGCTCAGAAAAAAAGGAAATAACCCAGTGCTACTTACTTCGAAGGTCTTCAACAAAATTCTTTATCTTCCTACTGCAAATAAACGTTTCAATATTTCCAAAGAAAACAATTTCCTAGAGTCTTAGGTAGGTAGTACCAATAATTTGAGAGTATTTATACTATCATCTCCAAACATGTGAGTGACCTTTCATCAATTTACATAAAGTTTCTACAAGATCCATAACAAGAATTTTCATGGTTGTTCATGCATGTAGTTGGGTGGCACTTGACTTTACACATACCCAGGTCAACATTGTATACACTATACTTTACCTTCTGGAGGGATGTGATGCTTGACTGGCCCTGGTGATACTAGATGATTTTTTTTTCAATTGGGAAATTACTTAAGCATTCAAAGTTTTTATATGGTCAAATATTTGGTGTTATCAATTGTCTATTGCAATGTATTTGATAGTCTCCCTATTAAAGAGAATGTAAATACATAGAACTAACCAGTCTCAGGCACCCCGTGCTATCTAAATGTAAAGAGATATTCATTTTTTACATTTTTCAATATGGTTTTGTTAAAGAGTTCATACACATGTAGGTTGAGGGAAAGCCCAAGAGAATAACTCAAGAGACTAAGGAATTTCTGAAAAGAAAGGGAAATTGCATTCACGATGAAAACAATACATACATCTGTTTGTATGGATACCAAGAAAATCTCCTTATACTCCTTATGTTTATCTGCGATAGATATTTTTCATGGAAGTTTGTCAACAACATAGAACCTGGTGTATTACATTTAAAAAAAAATGAAAAAAACAGTTCATTACATTGCCTTTTCAATTTGGGGACACAACGATCAGAAATCTGGCCCGTCTGAAAGAAGTTTCAGAAACACCTAAACCATTTGCTAAAATAAGCAGAGCCTCTAAGTCGTTTTTACCCCAAGGTCTCTTTTTTCAATATTGAAAATCCATAAGGTACAATAATTTGTTCACGACGAGGAGAACGGTGACAATCCCTTCACAAAAAAGGACATCAATGGATGTAGTGAGGACTTGTTGATATAAATAAGCTCAAATACAAAAAAGAAAAGAAAAGAAAGACAAAGGGGGAAAGCAATACCAATGTCGAGTCTTCCTCCAATAGCGAGATGTAATATAACTTTTTCCACCAAATGTTTTTTTAACTTATATATTAGGAAAATTTCTATCCATTTCTCGTCATTTGTTTATATATATAAGTATCATTTATGAATTATGAACTTATTGCCATGATTTTCATGATTATGGCATGACAAGGTACGTGTTCCAAAACCAAGATGTTCGCAACACTTAGTAAAAAGGTAAATAACTTTCCTTCCCTCCTATTCCATAAAATAAGCATTAGTTTATACTTTTAATATCTTTTTCATTATCATAGATTTGTATGAGCATATAAACTTCTCACCGTATGAGATAATTCTACTTTGTTTTGTTTTATGTATCTTTGTTTTGTTTTATGTATATATAGTATTTGGTCTTGAGCTTGATTAGTCTCCATATGTTGGATAGTCTAAATGATTTCATTTCTTCCTTTCCTATATATATTGAGCTTGATTAGTCTCCATAGTCTCCATATGTTGGATAGTCTAAATGATTTCATTTCTTCCTTTCCTATATATATATATATATATATTAAGGTTGATTAGTCTCCATATTTGGTTTTGAGCTTGATTAGTCTCCATATGTTGGATAGTCTAAATGATTTCATTTCTTCCTTTCCTATATATATATTGAGCTTGATTAGTCTCATATGCTTGGTGGTCTAAATGATTTCATTGCTTCCTTTCCTAAAGATTGATTAGGTACAGGAGTTCTACAAATACTTGGAGTGCTTAACCCTCTTTGATCTCTATATTTCTATCAATTACTATTTGTATTTATATATATTTAGGGAATTATGAGTCGATGGTTGTTACTAGACTTATCCTTTAATTCATGCAACTATACTCATTGACTTGTAAGGATGATGGTTCTTTGGTGTCCGCAAACTCATGGTTGGTGAACCCATAAATCAAATAAAAGTAAAAACAATTAACATGTAAATGGATGCCTTTATAATAGTGAGGAAGTTAGTGGTTGAAATCACAACTATTGATTTATTGGGATGACTAAGAATATTCCATCAATATTTAATCTTGTCCATACAAAACTGATTAAGCACTAAAAACTTATTAAATGTTCCCATTATCAATAGGTGTAGGCCTCTAGACGTAATAACTTATACATAGTTGAACACCTCAATGGCCCCAATGACTCASAATACTATTTATTAAAACTCCTACTCTTGGTAAAAAAAAACCCTCTAKCTCACTTGATTGATACAAAATATAYGGTTCTGATCATTATGAGGCTAGGGTTTCTACACATAGAATTAACAATCATGGAAAYGTTCGTTCGAACTATACAAAGCCAGGTAAAAGGAGAATAMAATGTTTCACTTATTCTATTTSAACTATTACCATACTTCCACATGCTTCTTTTGGAATTTTTAACCAGTTAGTCTATATATTAATTAGCAGCAATCCATGGCTCATTTTTCTAGGTGAGTCTCACRTTTATGCAATCATAATGAAGTYGTCTTCATGTGAAAACATACTAGTAAAATTCAGTGAGCCCACATATCAAATTCTAAGGTGAGTTACTAACTCTCTTCTTCTCTTCTTGCCATTCATTTTAGCCACTTAATTCGTATTAGTCCCTGCCCTTCGGGMTRGAGACTATTKTAATCGGTTCTTCGATGTTTCAATTACTTTGGCATATAGTTCAAAGAATTTTAATCCAAAKTTTTACCAACGATTGATAATTTTTTCAATATGATTTGTTTTCTAGCCTAAGTTCACACTGAGCTCAAGTTTTGATGTTTTCTTGTTTTTCCAATTTTATCCTAAGTTCATATTTGACGTCTTATTTGGCCTCTTCCCGAGGCTRAGGAAAATATATTKTCATATTTACTAAAGTTTGGATCATCATATTTCCTAAGTTTCTTAATCTTTTTGACATGAAACTRAAAAAACCAATTAATKTCGGAGGTGGGTATGATATTAGTTTGTTAACATATAATGTTATATCTRGCATATAACATTAACCATGGTTCACCCCTTAATTGACACTAAGACTTTAATCGATTGAMTYYGTAGCTTTAATCGACACGCACCACAATATCSTCCTCCTCATGTTGCTATAAATAATAATATCCAGGTATCTTCATCTCCATMTTCTCCTTCTCCTTATGCTACTGCTAGGATGGTTATTTTCCCTACATCTTCTCTGGAAACACTTTCTTCGTGATCCATCACTTTCTTCATTTTCAYTGCTGATTTCTTCATTTTTTGGGTGCCTTGCATTTGCTACTGGGAACCATTAGCACCARCAACCTRCAAGTGAACCAACAGAAGCCAAAAGCCAAAATTTAAGAGCTTTGTCTTTGTAATACTCTTCAATAAATTCAAGTATAATTRTTTTTTTTGGTAATACTCTTCAATAAATTCAAGTATAGTTATTTTATTTGTTTTTGTGTATGTGTGTCTTAYGTCAAGAATCAKGATCCATCAATTTTKTTTGMACACATACTATAGTTTCTATTAATTTTTTARTTTATAGTAATTTTTAGTTTCCATACTGTAATTGCAAAAATGAAAGCATTTTGTTATTCAATATTCATGCTAATCTATCCAGAAAAACTAAACAACAATACTATTCATACCTGATTCTTTTCTTTATTGACTGTAGSCGACTCCAACCGAACCATGAAACATTTGGGAGACCATTACGGACTCAGCTTCATTTTCCAGYTGAACCTRCTCATAGAKTCATACTTAGTGCTTCATGTATTTAKAATATGGTTGGGCATTCAACACATACTCGTAATCCTTTCCTTTCCCTTCCTYGGCCTCTCCAAAATCTGGTGAAACAAAAATTCAYGGTTKTGATTGTTCTGGGGCTATCCAGGTTTTCCTAAGTTCAATTCCTACACAAGTACTCAACAACATCCTTCCTCTTMTAYACTTGTCTCCCCTCGTGTTKCCAAGAAGAATAATAGCTTTCCTAGGTMTTTCTTTTCAAGTTAGCTCCCTCCCTAACTCTAGGGAGTATTTCCCTAACTTTGTGCTAGCTTGTTCCCTCACCTCCCACATTTTTGAGACTAGGTTTACACTTGTCCTCATGGAAAATATTTACCATGGTAGTTTTTATCCCTTTTCACTCTCCCATGGAATAAATAATTACTCTTTTATAATTTAATTCTCTCATCAATTTGTCTCTAGTAAAATAAAATAAATTTAATATAATATTTACACAAATATTTCCCATCGTCTAATGTTTATGATGATATAATGTTAGCTTAGGTATTTTCTCAACATAACAACTCAAATTTGAAATTATTCAAATGTTTTATATGATGGTATATTACATGCTTCCCCCCTTGAACTAAACACCATCATCGGTGTTCCCATCTGATAATCTCAACTTTTGAACAGAAATTGATATGTTTTCCTCATAGCTTCTTCCATTTCACAAGTGGTGTCCTTAGGACTAAAGTTCCTCCAGTGCACTTTAACCTAGGAAATGGATTTGTTCTACAATATATTTTCCTTCCCATCGAGAATGCATAGCAGTTCCACCTAGAAATCACCTTCTCGTACCATATGGATTACATTCCAAGTAACAATATGAGTTACATCATGCACATATTTCTTTAGCAATGAAACCTGAAATACATTGTATACTTTCCAATTGGATGGTAGTGCAAGTTGGTAGGCTATTGGTCCTACTCTAGAAACCACTTCAAAAGGCCCACATTACCATGGTGAAAACTTAGAACTTTTCTCAATATTAAATGAATTGTTTATGAGTTTTACTTTGAAATAAACATAATCTCCAACATTGAATTGAGTATGCATCCTTTTTAAATATGCATAGCTCTTATGTCTATCTTGTGAACTTTTGTGTTTTGCTTTTGATCTGGATTTATGAGCAGAACATAATGAAGCAAAAATTTATAACATTAACAAAGATATAAAAATAAAAATAACACAGATACAATGGAACTTAACTTCTATTCAATAAATAAATCTGATGAAATTGTAAAATGCATAATGAAAACAATCTTGCTCGAATGGTGGTAACTAATATCTCAGAAGAGATTTGGAGGCTGCATGCATTCATTTGAGGACATTAAAGTAAGGCCTCCGGACCTTTTTAGCATCAATAAGTAAACATAAAAACCTAGACATCCAAAAATCTAACCATGGGAGATGAAGCGCCAAAAGTAACATAGGCCTCAATGGGGTAAGTTGGTACATCAACTTCCCGGGGTCGTAAATTTTGCATACAGTCTTCGTTTTAGGCGCACGATATCCCATTGAAAAGGCCTATCCAAGGAATACACATTATGACTCCACAATGTGACTATGTTTATAGTGTGACTGTGGCGGGCCCAAAAAAAGTTTTTTAGGGCCTCAAAACAACCCTGGAAGTTTAGGATCTGAAAAGATGGAAAACAAAACTGCCAAGATGAAAACTGTATGTGAGCCAACTGGAAGAGGTGGGTGGCCATCAATATACACCTGGATCAATCCTCCCTCCTTATGAAGAAATGGTATCCATTGTTTTGAGTTCCCCCATCAGATGAGGGAATTTGTACTGAATTTAGCCCGAACTGAGCCACTTGCCTTGGTGCAGGAGTTGCCCCGCATTGACAACCCAATAAAGTTAAATATTCTATTGGTAATTTCCCTTGACCTATGTGTCCATGATATAATCGTTGGATGCCTATTCCATGCAGTCAGGGTTAAGATCTGTCAATGTCAACTTTTCTTCTATCTTTGAGTTGCCCAATAAGGGTGTAAAGTATGGTCGAAGGAGGTCCACATTAAACACCAGGCACAAGACAAGGAAGGGGGGAATGTTAAGATCAAAATCATTGTCACCCAAATCCTTGGTGATGGTGTGAGGTCCATAGTAGAGTGGATGAATATTTTGATGGGGTCCTGTAAGGAATTCTTTCTACAAGTGCAACCGAACTTTATCTCCCACTTGAAACTTGTATGGAACCTGATGTTGATCATGGAGTTTCTTGTACTTGGATTTGGACTTATGTAACATATCCTGAACATGTTCATAGATGTTCTAGATTCATTCAATGAACCAAGTTTCTTTGTCAGTTACAGTTTGTTCATGGGACGATTCTTCTTGCATGGATGCAAGGGGTAGTGCAACATCCATGGGACAAAATGGTTGAAATACCAACCCCACCTATAAGGGGTTGTGGTTAGTTGAGCTATATATGGATCTATTGTAAATGTGTTGAAAATAGGGAAGAGACTCATCCCATGTACATGGATGTTTGGAATTGCACATGTGAAAGATATGCACAATCATCCTGTTGACAACCTTGGTTTGGCCATTCGTTTGGGGGTGGAAGGTCATGGATTTTGCGAGACTGGTGTCCATTCGTGACCCGGGGCTTGACCAAAATGTGTTGAGGAACCGACTGTCCTGATCTGAGGTGATTTTTTTTGTATCCAAAAATGGACCCACACTCGTTTGAAGAAGATCTTGGAAGTGGCCTATGTTGTGATGTTCTTCTTCCATATTACCATAATTTTGTTGATTAATTGGATTGGTTGTCATTGATGTAAACCCTTGAAGAAAGTCTGGTAGAGAATTTTGGTAGCACAATGGTTTGGGTGATGGAACCAAGTTTTTTTGATGGATAATGGTATGAGTTTTGATATATTTGTAGGTAATACTATTCCATATGGATATTACATGTCATTCCATTTATGTTGGTATGTGGAACGTCACATAACTCCTCGCGGTTAGATATTTATGGCCATGCGAAGTTGGAGAAAGGTTTGGGTAATGGACCCAAGTTTGATTGATGGATAATGGTATGAGTTTTGATATTTTTCCAGGTAGGAATATTCTATATGGATAGTAAATGTCATGACATTTCCATTGGTATCTGTAACTTCACATAACTCCTCACGGTTAGAGAGTTATGGCGATGTGAAGTTGGAGAACCTTCATGAGTCATCTAGAAGCCCCAAAAGGTCAAAGTAGTCAAAGTGGTTTAAGAGATTTTAGAAGGTAAATAATAAAGTGAAGTGATGAGTGTATTATAAGTCAAAGTGAATACAAAAGAAATTATTTAAATAATAAATTTAATGGAGAAATTACTAAGTTGAGAAGTGGTTAGAAGTGGGTTAACCCTAAAATAAGGAAAGTGAGTTAAGATGGTTAAAAGGTAACCCCTTGAGGAAGCTACGTGAAAGTATAATTAAGAGGCAAGGCTCTCTCATTTTAAACACACTTCAACATATTGAATATATACAGGTGATTAAGGTAACCAAAGGATATCTAAGCCAAATTTCATAGGGAAGGTGAAGTAAAGAAGGCTGAAATTCAAGGGAGGATAAATTATTTTGATGATGCTTTCTAAGGTATGTTATTTACAGGTCATCTCACCATTTTCACAATAATTTTTTTTCTAGAAAGATTCAGACCGTGAAATTAGGAGGGCATTGAGGAAACATATCCAATTAGGTGTGATAGAAATTTTAGCTTGTGGGTCATTGTATTTTCGGAGTTACACGTCATGGAAAATAGGGTTTGTGGCTAGTCCTCAAACTAGTCTAAAACAGGTGTTTTGAGTAAAACCGTCATAAATTATTCATAAAAAATCCAAATTTAGTAAGACAAAATGTATTGGTTAGAGTACAATATTTAGTTTTCTATGTACAATTTTCATATCCATAAAACAAATATTCCGTGCGGGGCATGCTCTACACGTTCGCTCTCTAGAATAAGCCAGAGTTCAACAAGGTATGCCATTTTTTCTATAACTCCTTTTCTTAGAGGTTCCAAGTAGTGAAGTCTGGAGAAATTGCATAAAATACATTGAATACCATTGTGTACCATTTTTAGATATTCATTCATTATAGGTACATAGTTATGATTATTGCAAGTTAGGGGTTTTGAATAATCCAAAATTAGTCATGTGAGATTAAAGTAAAGTTTGATGAAAGTGCTAGTCTCTTGTTGTTAAATTTAAGGAAGGTTTGCAGGTATGTGATCATATACACCAAGTCTGTTACAGAGTTACAAACATATTTGGATGATGAAATTAATGAGGGATTTTGATTGAGGTACATGTTGGGTACATGGTTGAGATAAGTAGTTAATGATTTGATACATACATGAGGTGTATAGTTGATGATGTCGGTACATCTTGATGAGTCATACTTTATATGTATTTGATGCATGATTTGTACATAATTGGTGCATGGTTGATGCACTCATTCATGGTACAGGTTGAGGTACAGGTTGGTGCATAGTTGATGCACTTATTTATGTTACAGGTTGATTACAAGTTGTTTGGTACATGTTTTTATAGTGGCATATATCACAGTGATAGTGTGACAGTGGTTCCATCATTCTACTTCTACATCAGGGCGGTTTGATGGCGCAAGTACAAGTGGTTGTAGCCACCTTTCGGTTGTAGCTGGAGAACACAGGGGGTTGTAGCCTCCTTCTGGTTGTAGCCAGAAAATTGGGGAGTTGGAGCTTCCCTCAGGTTGTAGCCTGAGAAGCTAGGGGGTTGGAGCCTACTTCCAGTTGCAACTGGAAAACTAAGGAATTTGGTGCTTCCAATTAATGTAATTCTTAAAGACATATAAGAAAATGAATTATGTGGTTTTTTCCCTCTTTGGGTTTCCACGTAAAAACACTGGTGTACTATGTATGTGTATGATTGTTCATTTGTTCATTGTTTATTTAATCTGAAACTATTGGATGATAATGCTACATTGATATAACACTTACATATTGCAATTAAAAAGGATTTAATTTCTCTATTACCGATTCACCCCCCCTCTCAGTAATCCAACAATTGATTTCAGAGAAGGTTCCTTCAAGAAACAATTTAACCACTGGAAGTAGATCATGGATTATTCTGAGAATGGAGTACCACTATTTAATGGTCAGAATGGTTTAAAGTATGCAATGTAGAGCATAAGGATGAAAGTATTTTTATAGGCACAGGGGAATTATATTTGGCTATCAGTCGTTACAGGATATGATAGTTCAAAAAGGGAAAATACTACAACCAAGAAGGAATTGAAGAAGAATAACAAAAATAGCAATGGATTTCATCTGGGAAGGATTACCTAATACGGTAAGAGAAAACGTTGGTAAATGTTCATCAACAAAAGAACTTTGGGATAAGTTACATGACATATATTCTTCACCCATCACAGATTCATAAAATGTCAAAGAAGATGCGGGTACAAATCAAGAAGAAATATGTTCAGCATGTCAAACAGATTCAGAAGATGAAGAGTACATAATCAATAGAGTTATGTTGTTTTTCTTTAATTGTGAAAACACAAACATCTTGAAATAGAATGTCATGAAGGAAATGAGACAAAAAAACAAATTGAAAAAGAAAACAATTATGAGGCATAATTGATTAGTGCTTTAGATGAACTAAGAGAAGAAAACAAGTCACTGAAGAAAGAATTTATGAAACAAAAGGAAAGTGTTAACATTTTTTAAGAATCCCAATAGGTCATCGAGAACTTAAGAACTCATCTAGAAGAAGACAGAAAGATCAAATAAAATATTTAATATCAAAAGCAGTGTTTGGAGGCCAACACAGAAGAACATAAGGATGAAGCAGAAATGAGAGAGAAGATATTGACAGATCATCTTAAGGAAAGAACTAATGATATAAACTAGCTTCAGTTGAAGTTTGATCAAGAAGAGAAAGTACTTGAAGAAGAAATCATCTCATTAAAATTCATCTTTAAGAAGCGAAGAGAACATAAGAAGTCATGAAGTCTCAGATATTGAATAAAAAAGAAGAGGTTGAGAAGCTTGAAGAAGAAGTTGTCACATTGAGAAGTAAAATATTCAATCTCAAAAAGAATGTTGAAGAGATAGAAACATCAACATAAAATATAGAGAATGAAGAGAAGAACTCTAGGTTGCTAGAAAAGAAGAATGAAGAAAATAGAAAGAGTTATGCAAAAGTACTCAAAGGAAGGAATCATGGTCAACCAAAATCTAAGAAAACTATTGAAGATACATCTTCAAGAAGACAATCTTTGTTCAAGCCATAGAGAATATTCAATCATGATCATGGTCAGTCAAGACAAAAATTCAGAAGGAATACACCACAAAGAAGATCATTCACTCCCAGGTATGCAAATTTCTTTTATGGTAATTGTTTTTATTGTACTAATTTTGGACATAAGGTTGCAGATTGCAGGGATTATAAAAGAAATGTTCAAGCAAGAAGTGCCTATGTGGCCGCATGTAACATTGAGTGTTACAAATTTCATAACTATGGACACATAGACATCGATTGTAGAAGCATGATCGATACTTCCGTCAAAGAGAACACGGATATCAGATATAAGAAAGTATGGATAAGAAAAAAGGAAGAACAGGTGAACAAAGACCAGGTACCAGAGATCAAAAGATTGGAAATAAAACGAGATGAAGAAAACTCTACGGAGAAAAATAAATGTGTCAGATACATAAAGGTTTGGAAAATAACTGAAAGGAAGGAAGGACAAGTAAATAAGGAACATGGTCAAGAGATTGTACTTTCAGGAATTGTAGTGAAAGATGAATCCACAGATGGAAAGAAAGAAGTAAGATCTCAAAGAGATAATGAATCTACCAATGAAGATGATGATGAATCTACTAATGAAGATGATGATGAATACAAATTAGAGTAGGACTTATTTTGATCCATCCGACTTAGAGACTCACAGGTAATATGCATATTAGATAGAGGGAGTCTATGTGATAGTTGTGATAGACCAAAGAACCATCCTTCAAGCAACTTGCATATTTTGAGAAGACGGATT
>ML784740.1:26281-46548 GCA_009831015.1 Picea engelmannii
ATATTCCATCAATATTTAATCTTGTCCATACAAAACTGATTAAGCACTAAAAACTTATTAAATGTTCCCATTATCAATAGGTGTAGGCCTCTAGACGTAATAACTTATACATAGTTGAACACCTCAATGGCCCCAATGACTCAGAATACTATTTATTAAAACTCCTACTCTTGGTAAAAAAAAACCCTCTAGCTCACTTGATTGATACAAAATATACGGTTCTGATCATTATGAGGCTAGGGTTTCTACACATAGAATTAACAATCATGGAAATGTTCGTTCGAACTATACAAAGCCAGGTAAAAGGAGAATAAAATGTTTCACTTATTCTATTTGAACTATTACCATACTTCCACATGCTTCTTTTGGAATTTTTAACCAGTTAGTCTATATATTAATTAGCAGCAATCCATGGCTCATTTTTCTAGGTGAGTCTCACGTTTATGCAATCATAATGAAGTTGTCTTCATGTGAAAACATACTAGTAAAATTCAGTGAGCCCACATATCAAATTCTAAGGTGAGTTACTAACTCTCTTCTTCTCTTCTTGCCATTCATTTTAGCCACTTAATTCGTATTAGTCCCTGCCCTTCGGGCTAGAGACTATTGTAATCGGTTCTTCGATGTTTCAATTACTTTGGCATATAGTTCAAAGAATTTTAATCCAAATTTTTACCAACGATTGATAATTTTTTCAATATGATTTGTTTTCTAGCCTAAGTTCACACTGAGCTCAAGTTTTGATGTTTTCTTGTTTTTCCAATTTTATCCTAAGTTCATATTTGACGTCTTATTTGGCCTCTTCCCGAGGCTAAGGAAAATATATTTTCATATTTACTAAAGTTTGGATCATCATATTTCCTAAGTTTCTTAATCTTTTTGACATGAAACTAAAAAAACCAATTAATGTCGGAGGTGGGTATGATATTAGTTTGTTAACATATAATGTTATATCTGGCATATAACATTAACCATGGTTCACCCCTTAATTGACACTAAGACTTTAATCGATTGAATCTGTAGCTTTAATCGACACGCACCACAATATCGTCCTCCTCATGTTGCTATAAATAATAATATCCAGGTATCTTCATCTCCATATTCTCCTTCTCCTTATGCTACTGCTAGGATGGTTATTTTCCCTACATCTTCTCTGGAAACACTTTCTTCGTGATCCATCACTTTCTTCATTTTCATTGCTGATTTCTTCATTTTTTGGGTGCCTTGCATTTGCTACTGGGAACCATTAGCACCAGCAACCTGCAAGTGAACCAACAGAAGCCAAAAGCCAAAATTTAAGAGCTTTGTCTTTGTAATACTCTTCAATAAATTCAAGTATAATTATTTTTTTTGGTAATACTCTTCAATAAATTCAAGTATAGTTATTTTATTTGTTTTTGTGTATGTGTGTCTTATGTCAAGAATCATGATCCATCAATTTTGTTTGAACACATACTATAGTTTCTATTAATTTTTTAGTTTATAGTAATTTTTAGTTTCCATACTGTAATTGCAAAAATGAAAGCATTTTGTTATTCAATATTCATGCTAATCTATCCAGAAAAACTAAACAACAATACTATTCATACCTGATTCTTTTCTTTATTGACTGTAGGCGACTCCAACCGAACCATGAAACATTTGGGAGACCATTACGGACTCAGCTTCATTTTCCAGCTGAACCTGCTCATAGAGTCATACTTAGTGCTTCATGTATTTATAATATGGTTGGGCATTCAACACATACTCGTAATCCTTTCCTTTCCCTTCCTTGGCCTCTCCAAAATCTGGTGAAACAAAAATTCACGGTTGTGATTGTTCTGGGGCTATCCAGGTTTTCCTAAGTTCAATTCCTACACAAGTACTCAACAACATCCTTCCTCTTCTATACTTGTCTCCCCTCGTGTTGCCAAGAAGAATAATAGCTTTCCTAGGTATTTCTTTTCAAGTTAGCTCCCTCCCTAACTCTAGGGAGTATTTCCCTAACTTTGTGCTAGCTTGTTCCCTCACCTCCCACATTTTTGAGACTAGGTTTACACTTGTCCTCATGGAAAATATTTACCATGGTAGTTTTTATCCCTTTTCACTCTCCCATGGAATAAATAATTACTCTTTTATAATTTAATTCTCTCATCAATTTGTCTCTAGTAAAATAAAATAAATTTAATATAATATTTACACAAATATTTCCCATCGTCTAATGTTTATGATGATATAATGTTAGCTTAGGTATTTTCTCAACATAACAACTCAAATTTGAAATTATTCAAATGTTTTATATGATGGTATATTACATGCTTCCCCCCTTGAACTAAACACCATCATCGGTGTTCCCATCTGATAATCTCAACTTTTGAACAGAAATTGATATGTTTTCCTCATAGCTTCTTCCATTTCACAAGTGGTGTCCTTAGGACTAAAGTTCCTCCAGTGCACTTTAACCTAGGAAATGGATTTGTTCTACAATATATTTTCCTTCCCATCGAGAATGCATAGCAGTTCCACCTAGAAATCACCTTCTCGTACCATATGGATTACATTCCAAGTAACAATATGAGTTACATCATGCACATATTTCTTTAGCAATGAAACCTGAAATACATTGTATACTTTCCAATTGGATGGTAGTGCAAGTTGGTAGGCTATTGGTCCTACTCTAGAAACCACTTCAAAAGGCCCACATTACCATGGTGAAAACTTAGAACTTTTCTCAATATTAAATGAATTGTTTATGAGTTTTACTTTGAAATAAACATAATCTCCAACATTGAATTGAGTATGCATCCTTTTTAAATATGCATAGCTCTTATGTCTATCTTGTGAACTTTTGTGTTTTGCTTTTGATCTGGATTTATGAGCAGAACATAATGAAGCAAAAATTTATAACATTAACAAAGATATAAAAATAAAAATAACACAGATACAATGGAACTTAACTTCTATTCAATAAATAAATCTGATGAAATTGTAAAATGCATAATGAAAACAATCTTGCTCGAATGGTGGTAACTAATATCTCAGAAGAGATTTGGAGGCTGCATGCATTCATTTGAGGACATTAAAGTAAGGCCTCCGGACCTTTTTAGCATCAATAAGTAAACATAAAAACCTAGACATCCAAAAATCTAACCATGGGAGATGAAGCGCCAAAAGTAACATAGGCCTCAATGGGGTAAGTTGGTACATCAACTTCCCGGGGTCGTAAATTTTGCATACAGTCTTCGTTTTAGGCGCACGATATCCCATTGAAAAGGCCTATCCAAGGAATACACATTATGACTCCACAATGTGACTATGTTTATAGTGTGACTGTGGCGGGCCCAAAAAAAGTTTTTTAGGGCCTCAAAACAACCCTGGAAGTTTAGGATCTGAAAAGATGGAAAACAAAACTGCCAAGATGAAAACTGTATGTGAGCCAACTGGAAGAGGTGGGTGGCCATCAATATACACCTGGATCAATCCTCCCTCCTTATGAAGAAATGGTATCCATTGTTTTGAGTTCCCCCATCAGATGAGGGAATTTGTACTGAATTTAGCCCGAACTGAGCCACTTGCCTTGGTGCAGGAGTTGCCCCGCATTGACAACCCAATAAAGTTAAATATTCTATTGGTAATTTCCCTTGACCTATGTGTCCATGATATAATCGTTGGATGCCTATTCCATGCAGTCAGGGTTAAGATCTGTCAATGTCAACTTTTCTTCTATCTTTGAGTTGCCCAATAAGGGTGTAAAGTATGGTCGAAGGAGGTCCACATTAAACACCAGGCACAAGACAAGGAAGGGGGGAATGTTAAGATCAAAATCATTGTCACCCAAATCCTTGGTGATGGTGTGAGGTCCATAGTAGAGTGGATGAATATTTTGATGGGGTCCTGTAAGGAATTCTTTCTACAAGTGCAACCGAACTTTATCTCCCACTTGAAACTTGTATGGAACCTGATGTTGATCATGGAGTTTCTTGTACTTGGATTTGGACTTATGTAACATATCCTGAACATGTTCATAGATGTTCTAGATTCATTCAATGAACCAAGTTTCTTTGTCAGTTACAGTTTGTTCATGGGACGATTCTTCTTGCATGGATGCAAGGGGTAGTGCAACATCCATGGGACAAAATGGTTGAAATACCAACCCCACCTATAAGGGGTTGTGGTTAGTTGAGCTATATATGGATCTATTGTAAATGTGTTGAAAATAGGGAAGAGACTCATCCCATGTACATGGATGTTTGGAATTGCACATGTGAAAGATATGCACAATCATCCTGTTGACAACCTTGGTTTGGCCATTCGTTTGGGGGTGGAAGGTCATGGATTTTGCGAGACTGGTGTCCATTCGTGACCCGGGGCTTGACCAAAATGTGTTGAGGAACCGACTGTCCTGATCTGAGGTGATTTTTTTTGTATCCAAAAATGGACCCACACTCGTTTGAAGAAGATCTTGGAAGTGGCCTATGTTGTGATGTTCTTCTTCCATATTACCATAATTTTGTTGATTAATTGGATTGGTTGTCATTGATGTAAACCCTTGAAGAAAGTCTGGTAGAGAATTTTGGTAGCACAATGGTTTGGGTGATGGAACCAAGTTTTTTTGATGGATAATGGTATGAGTTTTGATATATTTGTAGGTAATACTATTCCATATGGATATTACATGTCATTCCATTTATGTTGGTATGTGGAACGTCACATAACTCCTCGCGGTTAGATATTTATGGCCATGCGAAGTTGGAGAAAGGTTTGGGTAATGGACCCAAGTTTGATTGATGGATAATGGTATGAGTTTTGATATTTTTCCAGGTAGGAATATTCTATATGGATAGTAAATGTCATGACATTTCCATTGGTATCTGTAACTTCACATAACTCCTCACGGTTAGAGAGTTATGGCGATGTGAAGTTGGAGAACCTTCATGAGTCATCTAGAAGCCCCAAAAGGTCAAAGTAGTCAAAGTGGTTTAAGAGATTTTAGAAGGTAAATAATAAAGTGAAGTGATGAGTGTATTATAAGTCAAAGTGAATACAAAAGAAATTATTTAAATAATAAATTTAATGGAGAAATTACTAAGTTGAGAAGTGGTTAGAAGTGGGTTAACCCTAAAATAAGGAAAGTGAGTTAAGATGGTTAAAAGGTAACCCCTTGAGGAAGCTACGTGAAAGTATAATTAAGAGGCAAGGCTCTCTCATTTTAAACACACTTCAACATATTGAATATATACAGGTGATTAAGGTAACCAAAGGATATCTAAGCCAAATTTCATAGGGAAGGTGAAGTAAAGAAGGCTGAAATTCAAGGGAGGATAAATTATTTTGATGATGCTTTCTAAGGTATGTTATTTACAGGTCATCTCACCATTTTCACAATAATTTTTTTTCTAGAAAGATTCAGACCGTGAAATTAGGAGGGCATTGAGGAAACATATCCAATTAGGTGTGATAGAAATTTTAGCTTGTGGGTCATTGTATTTTCGGAGTTACACGTCATGGAAAATAGGGTTTGTGGCTAGTCCTCAAACTAGTCTAAAACAGGTGTTTTGAGTAAAACCGTCATAAATTATTCATAAAAAATCCAAATTTAGTAAGACAAAATGTATTGGTTAGAGTACAATATTTAGTTTTCTATGTACAATTTTCATATCCATAAAACAAATATTCCGTGCGGGGCATGCTCTACACGTTCGCTCTCTAGAATAAGCCAGAGTTCAACAAGGTATGCCATTTTTTCTATAACTCCTTTTCTTAGAGGTTCCAAGTAGTGAAGTCTGGAGAAATTGCATAAAATACATTGAATACCATTGTGTACCATTTTTAGATATTCATTCATTATAGGTACATAGTTATGATTATTGCAAGTTAGGGGTTTTGAATAATCCAAAATTAGTCATGTGAGATTAAAGTAAAGTTTGATGAAAGTGCTAGTCTCTTGTTGTTAAATTTAAGGAAGGTTTGCAGGTATGTGATCATATACACCAAGTCTGTTACAGAGTTACAAACATATTTGGATGATGAAATTAATGAGGGATTTTGATTGAGGTACATGTTGGGTACATGGTTGAGATAAGTAGTTAATGATTTGATACATACATGAGGTGTATAGTTGATGATGTCGGTACATCTTGATGAGTCATACTTTATATGTATTTGATGCATGATTTGTACATAATTGGTGCATGGTTGATGCACTCATTCATGGTACAGGTTGAGGTACAGGTTGGTGCATAGTTGATGCACTTATTTATGTTACAGGTTGATTACAAGTTGTTTGGTACATGTTTTTATAGTGGCATATATCACAGTGATAGTGTGACAGTGGTTCCATCATTCTACTTCTACATCAGGGCGGTTTGATGGCGCAAGTACAAGTGGTTGTAGCCACCTTTCGGTTGTAGCTGGAGAACACAGGGGGTTGTAGCCTCCTTCTGGTTGTAGCCAGAAAATTGGGGAGTTGGAGCTTCCCTCAGGTTGTAGCCTGAGAAGCTAGGGGGTTGGAGCCTACTTCCAGTTGCAACTGGAAAACTAAGGAATTTGGTGCTTCCAATTAATGTAATTCTTAAAGACATATAAGAAAATGAATTATGTGGTTTTTTCCCTCTTTGGGTTTCCACGTAAAAACACTGGTGTACTATGTATGTGTATGATTGTTCATTTGTTCATTGTTTATTTAATCTGAAACTATTGGATGATAATGCTACATTGATATAACACTTACATATTGCAATTAAAAAGGATTTAATTTCTCTATTACCGATTCACCCCCCCTCTCAGTAATCCAACAATTGATTTCAGAGAAGGTTCCTTCAAGAAACAATTTAACCACTGGAAGTAGATCATGGATTATTCTGAGAATGGAGTACCACTATTTAATGGTCAGAATGGTTTAAAGTATGCAATGTAGAGCATAAGGATGAAAGTATTTTTATAGGCACAGGGGAATTATATTTGGCTATCAGTCGTTACAGGATATGATAGTTCAAAAAGGGAAAATACTACAACCAAGAAGGAATTGAAGAAGAATAACAAAAATAGCAATGGATTTCATCTGGGAAGGATTACCTAATACGGTAAGAGAAAACGTTGGTAAATGTTCATCAACAAAAGAACTTTGGGATAAGTTACATGACATATATTCTTCACCCATCACAGATTCATAAAATGTCAAAGAAGATGCGGGTACAAATCAAGAAGAAATATGTTCAGCATGTCAAACAGATTCAGAAGATGAAGAGTACATAATCAATAGAGTTATGTTGTTTTTCTTTAATTGTGAAAACACAAACATCTTGAAATAGAATGTCATGAAGGAAATGAGACAAAAAAACAAATTGAAAAAGAAAACAATTATGAGGCATAATTGATTAGTGCTTTAGATGAACTAAGAGAAGAAAACAAGTCACTGAAGAAAGAATTTATGAAACAAAAGGAAAGTGTTAACATTTTTTAAGAATCCCAATAGGTCATCGAGAACTTAAGAACTCATCTAGAAGAAGACAGAAAGATCAAATAAAATATTTAATATCAAAAGCAGTGTTTGGAGGCCAACACAGAAGAACATAAGGATGAAGCAGAAATGAGAGAGAAGATATTGACAGATCATCTTAAGGAAAGAACTAATGATATAAACTAGCTTCAGTTGAAGTTTGATCAAGAAGAGAAAGTACTTGAAGAAGAAATCATCTCATTAAAATTCATCTTTAAGAAGCGAAGAGAACATAAGAAGTCATGAAGTCTCAGATATTGAATAAAAAAGAAGAGGTTGAGAAGCTTGAAGAAGAAGTTGTCACATTGAGAAGTAAAATATTCAATCTCAAAAAGAATGTTGAAGAGATAGAAACATCAACATAAAATATAGAGAATGAAGAGAAGAACTCTAGGTTGCTAGAAAAGAAGAATGAAGAAAATAGAAAGAGTTATGCAAAAGTACTCAAAGGAAGGAATCATGGTCAACCAAAATCTAAGAAAACTATTGAAGATACATCTTCAAGAAGACAATCTTTGTTCAAGCCATAGAGAATATTCAATCATGATCATGGTCAGTCAAGACAAAAATTCAGAAGGAATACACCACAAAGAAGATCATTCACTCCCAGGTATGCAAATTTCTTTTATGGTAATTGTTTTTATTGTACTAATTTTGGACATAAGGTTGCAGATTGCAGGGATTATAAAAGAAATGTTCAAGCAAGAAGTGCCTATGTGGCCGCATGTAACATTGAGTGTTACAAATTTCATAACTATGGACACATAGACATCGATTGTAGAAGCATGATCGATACTTCCGTCAAAGAGAACACGGATATCAGATATAAGAAAGTATGGATAAGAAAAAAGGAAGAACAGGTGAACAAAGACCAGGTACCAGAGATCAAAAGATTGGAAATAAAACGAGATGAAGAAAACTCTACGGAGAAAAATAAATGTGTCAGATACATAAAGGTTTGGAAAATAACTGAAAGGAAGGAAGGACAAGTAAATAAGGAACATGGTCAAGAGATTGTACTTTCAGGAATTGTAGTGAAAGATGAATCCACAGATGGAAAGAAAGAAGTAAGATCTCAAAGAGATAATGAATCTACCAATGAAGATGATGATGAATCTACTAATGAAGATGATGATGAATACAAATTAGAGTAGGACTTATTTTGATCCATCCGACTTAGAGACTCACAGGTAATATGCATATTAGATAGAGGGAGTCTATGTGATAGTTGTGATAGACCAAAGAACCATCCTTCAAGCAACTTGCATATTTTGAGAAGACGGATTTAGAGCAGTCAATTAGTAGAAGTACAATATGATATATTAATCAAGACTTCATGATAGTATAGTGATAAACAGGTCAACATTATGGACAATTGCGCAAGTGGGAAGTATGGAAAGATATGGATTCGTAAGAACACTTAGTAGGTTTGGAAAGATATATGAAAGTGGATGAGAGCATGGATTCATATATTGGTTCAGAAAGTGGTTCGGAGACAAAGGAACATTATCATAATGGATTATAATTACACAAGAAATGGCTCAAACAATGATAATGGATTCCAAATTGACAGATATCTTTTGGACACATGCAGTGCATCCAACAGTTCACATTCAAAACAGAGTAATGCTCAGAAACAACAATGATAAAACTCCCTACGAACTATGGAAAGGAAGTGCAAAAAACAACCTCTACATCAGGGTAACTCAAGGTAGTATTTTATTAATTGAAATTTACGTTGATGATATTGTTTTGGAAGTACTAATGACAGTTTAAGCCATAAATTTTCAAAGGATATGCATAATGAATTTGAAATGTCATTACTTGGAGAACTATCCTTCATTTTGGGTCTTCATATATGTCAAAGAAACCAAGGAATTTTTATTTCTCAAGCTAAGTATATCAGAGA
This sequence comes from Picea engelmannii, assembly GCA_009831015.1. Lineage (NCBI taxonomy): Eukaryota > Viridiplantae > Streptophyta > Pinopsida > Pinales > Pinaceae > Picea > Picea engelmannii. The sequence continues at coordinate 35,668 of ML784740.1, forward strand.
AATGCTAAAGAGGTTTGGAATGGAATATTGGAAACTAGTTACCACTCTTATGCAAACCAATTGTAAGTTGAGAAAACACAATGATTTAAAGTCTACAGATGAGAGGAAATACATGTCAATGATTGGTAGCTTACTATATGTGACAAAATCCAAACCAGATGTAATGCAGGCAGTGGGACATGTGTTATGATTGCAAGCAAAACCAAAGGAATCACATGTATTAGCAGTAAAGAGGATTTTTAGATATCTCAAAGAAACATAAGAGTTTGGATTATGGTATCAAAAAGAAAATGATCTATCATTTATTGCCTACACATTTGCAGATTGGGAAAGTTGCATTGATAACCGACAAAGAACCAGTGGAGCAACATTCTACTTGGGTGAGTGTTTAGTATCATGGATAAGAAATAAACACTCATGAGTATCCTTATCTATGGTCGAGGTAGAGTATATTGTAGCAACATGATGTTGTACACAGTTTCTATGGATGAAACAAACTCTGACAGATATGCAGGTTGAGTATGATGATCTCATTCCAATCTATTGTGATAATACAAGCGCCATCAGTATCTCAAAGAACCCGGTGATGCACTCCAAGACGAAGCACATTCCAATCAAGTATCACTTTCTACGGGAACAAGTTACAGAGAAGAACATCAGAGTTGAATATGTGGGAAAAAAATAACAAGTGGAAGACATCTTTACAAAACCACTTCCATGGTAAGACTTTGCGTATCTACGCCAAAGACTCAGAGTAATTTCTACTCCAAAATGAAATCTTTTGAATTCTTATCTTATATTTCTTAGATTTACACAAGGAAGAACCATAAAGAGGAAATTTTAGGTTGGAAGATTAGTTTCAAGAAGAGTTCATTCAAGGGGATTATCCCCAAGGAAAGTTTAGTTAGGGGGAGAAACCCCGAATGGAAAGATACCTTTTCCATTGATGACAAAGGGGGAAATATTTATCATATGCAAAGGTAAATGAAAACGTAAAGGTAAAGGGGGAGCATGAGTAACATGAATTCAGTATCGTATCAGATTGTTTCCATCAATGCCAAAGGGGTATATTGTTGATTAATTGGGTTGGTTGTCATTGATGTCAACCCTTAAAGAAAGTTTGGTAGCGAATTCTGGTAGCACAATGGTTTGGGTAATGGACCCAAGGCTTTTTATGGATAATGGTATGATTTTTTATATATTTTTAGGTAAGAATATTCTAGATGGGTATTGCATGTCATGTTATTTCTGGTGGTATGTGTAACATGAAATAACTCCTTGCGGTTAGAGAGTTATGGTCATGTGAAGTTGGAGAAAGGTTTGGGTAATGGGCTCAAGTTTGTTTCATGGATAATGGTATGAGCTTTGATATATTTGTAGGTAATAATATTCTATATGGATAACACATGTCATGCCATTTCTAGTGGTATGTGGAACGTCATATAACTCCTCATGGTTAGAGAGTTATTGCCATGTAAAGTTCGAGAACCCTCATGAGTCATCTAGAAGCCCCCAAAGGTCAAAGTAGTCAAAGTGGTTTAAGAGATTTTAGAAGGTAAATAATAAAGTGAAGTGATGAGTGTACTATAATTTAAAGTGAATACAAAAGCAATTATTTAAATAATAAAGTTAATGGAGAAATTACTAAGTTGACAATTGGTTAGAAATTGGTTAACCCTAAAATAAGGAAAGTGGGTTAAGATGGTTAAAATGTAACCCCTTACGAAGCTACATGAAAGTATAAATAAGAGGCAAGGATCTCTAATTTTAAAAACACTTGAGAATATTGAATATCTATAGGTGACTGAGGTAACCAAAGGGTATCTAAGCTAAATTTCAGAGGGAAGGTGAAGTAAAGAAGGTCAAAATTCAAGGGAGGATAGATTCTTTTGATGATGCTTTCTAAGGTTTGTTATTTACAGGTCAACTCACCATTTTCAAAATAATTTTTTTTCTAGAATGAGTCATATCATGAAATTCAGAGGCCTTTGAGGAAACATATCCAAGTAGGTGTGATACAAATTTAAGCTTGTGGGTCATTGTATTTTTGGAGTTACATGTCGTGGAAAATAGGGTTTGTGGCTAGTCCTGAAACTAGTCTAAAACATGTGTTTCAGGTAAAAACGTCATAACTTATTCATAACATATCCAAATTTAGTAAGAACAAATGTATTGGTTAGAGTACAATATTTAGTATTATATGTACAATTTTTAGATCCATACAACAAATATTCTGTGCGGGGCATGCTCTACAAGTTCTCTCTCTAGAATAAGCCAGAATTCAACAAGGTATGCCATTTTTATTATAAATACTTTTCTATGAGGTTCCAAGTAGTTATGATCCAGGTGGATATCAGTGGCCACCCACCTTTTCCAACTAGCTCAAAACAGTTTTCTGGAATTTTTGGTAATTTACTATTTTTAGCAGTTTTTTGGGTCCTGAACTTCCGGAGCCGTTTTGAGGCCCTAAACGACGTTTTTTAAGAAAACAGGGAGAAACATGGAATGGAGTTGAATGCTACTCACACAAACTATGTATCCCTCGGATATATATTTCTAATGATGTATTGAGCACCCCAAACGGAGATCGTATGCAAAAGTTACGCCCCTGGGAAGTTGACGTATCAACTACCCCCATCGGGGCCCACAAACCTTTTTCTTTTTCATCTTTCGGGGTTAGGATTTTGGATTTTACTTATGTTAAAAAGGCCCTTAGAGCCTCATTGTAGAAATAATCTTTTCACAGATGCGAGTAACCATCACATCTCTTCTTAGAGATAAGATTCCACCATTCTAGAGAGTCTTTCACTATGTAGTTTACAGTCTTTGTACATTGTCGCTCATTAATAGAAAATTGTGTATTATTGTATGTATGTGTTTATGGTTGCATCTCTGATACATTTTTGTTATATTATTTGATATCCCTGATATCTCTATGAATTTATTTATTATATATCCTCTTTCATTTTGTGCCGAAAATAATACGGATCAAGTGAAGTCTGGAGGAATTGCATAAAAGACACTGAAGAACATCGTGTACCATTTTTAGATATTTATTTATTACATGTACATAGTTATGATTATTTCAAGTTAAGATTTTTAAATAATCCAAAATTAGTTATGTGAGATTAAAGTAAAGTTTGATGAAAATGCTTGTCTCTTGTTGTTAAAGTTAAGAAAGGTTTGTAGGTATGTGATCATATACACTAGGTCTGTTACAGAGTTAGAAATCTTATTTGGATGATGAAATTTATGAGGGATTTTGATTGAGATACATTTTGGGTACATGGATGAGATAAGTAGCTGATGAGTTGGCACATACATGAGGTGTATAGTTTATGATGTTGGTACATCTTGACGAGTCATAGTTTATGTGCATTTGATGCATGATTGGTACATATTTGGTGCATGGTTATTGCATTCGTTGATGGTATAGGTTGAGGTAAAGGTTGGTGCATAGTTGATGCACTTGTTTATGGTACAAGTTGATTACATGTTGTTTGGCACAGGTTTTTATAGTGGTATATCTCACAGTGATAATGTGACAGTGGTTCCATCATTCTACTTCTACGTCAGGGTGGTTGGACAGGGAAAGGACAAGTGGTTTTATCCACCTTCCAGTTGTAGTTGGAGAACATAGGGGGTTGTGGCCTCCTTCTGGGTGTAGCCATAGAATTGGGGTTTTGAAGCTTACCTCAGGTTATAGCTGGAGAAACTAGGGGATTGGAGCATCCTTCCAGTTGTAGCTAGAAAACAAAGGAAGTTGGTGCTTCCAATGAATGTTATTCTTAAAGATATATAAGAAAAATAATTTTGTGGTTTTCTCCCTCTTTGGGTTTCCACATAAAAACACTGGTGTATTGTGTATGTCTATTATTGCTCATTTGTTCATTATTTATTTACTCTGCAACTATTGGATGATAATGCTACATTGATATAACACTTGCATATTGTGGTTAAAAAGGATTTAATTTCTCTATTATTGATTCACCCCCCCCCCCCTCAGTAATCCAACAATTTGTCATGTTGGAAAATCACTCAACAACCACAAACACACAATCGCTTCTCTTCTTAGTTGAAGGAAGGCCTGACATGTAGTCCATTGAGATGGATTCCTAGGGCCTATCAGGAGTAGGAAGAGAGGTGTACATGCTTTGTTTTTTAATGGTCGGTTTTGCAATGGCATAGACCGTGCATGACTTGATATACTTGCTGACATCATGTCGATGTTTTGGCCAATAGAAGTGTTGTTGCAGCACTGCCATTGTATTTTCTACACCGAAGTTTCCCACCAGATGACTGTAGTGAGATTCCCAAATCATATTCACTCACTCGCTTCATGGAATGACATGCACCCCATTCTCATCATCAATGTATACTAGGTATTGGACCCTATTCATGTCTAAGGAGCATTTTTCCAAACTTGCATATGCTTTGTGTTGTCGTAAAGTCTGTAGAACCTATTGAATATGATGCAAGTGTTCCACCCAACTCTTGTTGAAGATGAGGATGTCATCCAAATACACCACCAAAAAGTGATTGGTGTAAAGCCATAAGATATCATTCATCCTCCTCATGAAATATGTTAGGGAATTTTTCAAGCCAAAGGGCATGACCAACCATTCAAAAAAACCTTATTTGGAATTGAAGGTAGTCTTCCATACATCGGTTTGTTCTATTGAGACCCGGTGATAGCTGAAATTCAGGTCAATATTACTGAAGTATTTGGCCGCCTTGATCTGGTAAAGGAGATCGTCAAATCGTGGAATTAGGTATTGATTCTTAACTATGATTTTATCTAGGGTTTGTTAATCAATGCATAGTCGCTAGGTCCTGTCTTTCTTTTGTACAAGAACAATTAGGCTTCAACAAGGTGATGATGTTGGGAATATGTGCCCCTTTTCAAGAAGTTCTTGGATATGGCGCTTGATTTCCTCATTTTAGGACAAAGAGTCGTGATAGAATGGACAATTGGGTAGCAATGCAACGGGGATCATATCGATTGAGTGCTTAACCTAACAGTGCATAGGTACCCCAGTGGGTGAGGAGAATATGTATTTGTATTCTTCCATGACCTTATCCACTTTCTTATGTTGTGTGGAGAGACTTGTCACAGAGTCCATGGATGTGGTTAAAACCTCCCGTTCACTTTGAGCACGAATCACGAATAAGATAAAATTTATGGTATGAGAGATGACCTTCCTGCACTGCTTGGCAGAGATCAAGGAAATGGAAATAGATGGGACTACCTCGGGTATCCTATATAATTTACTATCTAAAGTAATAATAACACTGTGAGGCCTAGACTCATATACAACATGACATTTCCATAAATAAGGTTGGCCCAAAATAACATCACAAACTTCATGGGGGTGACATCACACAATACCTCATATTTGAAGGGCGTGATGTCGTAGGCTAGGATACACTATTGGCTAACACAGAGATCGCTCCCTTGGAGGAGCCATCTGATGGTCTATGGTTGTGGGTGTGGTTTTGTTGGTAGATCCAACCACTTGAAAACCTCCACTAAGATGAGTTTCTTCTAGCTACCGCTATAAAAAATAAAGTGCAAAGGAGTACCCTTCACCCACATCTATGAATGAACTAGGTGCTCACTTTACTTTGGTTCATCAGGTTCGTTGGGATGGACCTTAGTGGTGGTAGAAATGGTAGCATTGGGTTCTACATCAATGATCTATATTCCATTTTCTAATTTGGAATCAGAGTCGAAGCATGCATTTAATTCAGAGGCTTTCACCCCAGCCACCAATGAATTCTTTGAGAGACATTCAATGGTGTTATGTCAGGGGCTCTTATGGAAATTGCACCATTTCCAAATTTATTTCTTTGTCTTCCCATTTTCCTTCTTTGTTTGTGGTTTTCACTAGTTTTCCTGAGGATGTCCATCCTTTCTTCACCCTTTTTTCTTTGGATTGGAGCCGCCTTTTCCCTTCTTCTGCTATGAGGGGTTTGAAGACCCAAACTATCATGTCTTCTATTTAAGATTTTACTTGATTTTGATAGCATATTGATCAGTCGTGCCCAAGGATGAGATGTCCAAAAACTCCATTTATGTCTATATGTATCTATGTATACCATCACGGTACTTGAGCACCAGATGTCCCTTAGAGTCTTTGATACAAATATTGGTGCGCAAGGTATGGACGACATTGGTGAAATATGACACTTTTTGGTCCCTTTCTTGTCGCAATGTGGTCCATCTTGTATATAAGTTTTCATAACTTCCAACATGGTAGTATTGTTCCTTAATATCATCCGTGAAGGAACCCGAAGTGGGTGAAACTACAGATAATGTATATCCCTCTATTTTCTTTTTCTCACAGAAATTATCCCACCTATTATCACATATAGTTGTCAAGGGCCACATGCCATAGTCGTGAGCACCAAGAACAACACATGAAGCGATTTAATGTGGTCTCAAATCAAGCGAGCGAACAAGGATCATTTTTTCGCATTTTCGCAAGATGGAGTAGTCAAGGAGAAAGGTCATCAAAACTCGCGAAGTGCAAAATCGCGAAATGATGTGGGCCATCTGATCGTGAAGAGCTGAGGGTCATTGATTAACATTAGAAATTTTCAGAGGATTGGGAATCGGGAGTTTGGGGCTCTTGTCGAAAAGGTACATCCATAGCTCGAAATCCTGAGACCCAAAAATCCGATGGTTTAAGTCTGAGACATTCAAATTAGAGGACGCGTGGTGCCATATCAGTAGGATCGGGATTTCGCAGATCAGGTTTTGGAAGTAGAACATAGTGCGAGACCCCCAAAGCACTATATCGCGAAGTGCCTGAGAATTGGGCCCATGGTCTCAGCACAGGGTCACATCGAAGCTGGTCCAAAAAGAGGGGCCAACACTCATCGCATAGTCAACTTTTTGTGTTGACAGGGAAAGGATCGTGGTCGTCTATTTTGAAGCAGAATGAATATCGATCTCTAAGGTCATGTCGCGATTTTGGGCATCGCGATGTTGGAATCAAATTGGAGTGAGAACTCCCAAAAGGAAAAGTCTCGACAACACCTTTAGACGGAATCTACAGGTCATTGAATGAGGTCACATGCAATATTGGAGTGATATAGGGGAGGCACACCAAAGGTCGAGAGCGCCTGTGTTGAATGGAGAAGGAAAGAAACATGCACCGAGGCATCAAAATCATTTTGAGGAACTCATCGACATTTCCTAAAGAATTAATGGGTGTCAAGATTCGTCCTAATCCCAAAGAAATAAGTTAATGGAAATGGGGGGAGGTAGTTGAAACCTTGTTTCACCTCATAAATGGAAATCATGGAAAAGTTGGTTGTGGAAGCAGATTGTCAACCCATGGTCCCCCTGACAACGAATTCTCCTGCAAAGCCCATACCGATCCTATATTGTGTCTGACAAAAGAGTGCAAGTGTGGTCTGACAGAGGAATATGCAGACACCAAGCCTTAAATACAGTTACTAGAGCCCACTTTTGTAGGGGAGCGAGTTGATTTGAGTATATATACTCAGTTTTTATATTTTGTAATGGTCGATGGTGGAGCAAAGCTCCCGTATTGTAAAGTTTTAGTAAAGCCTCTGGCTTCTGATTATGTATATGTATTTGAGACTTCTTGCTTAATGACAGATAGCTTTCTTACTCCCTCTTGTTCCCCTCTGATGCTGAAAAAGTTCATGCTTGACTGATTCACTTGAATTATTGTGAGTGCATTATGATGAAAGTTTGATTATAGTGTTGTTATAGTTCCTTTTAGTTTCTTTGAGATTTAAATTTGAGAAGTTCTTTCTTTTAAATTGTTCCTCCTTGGGATGTTGAAAGACCTGATGTCCTCAGCAGGCCTCTACATATTCTCACCAAAGTCTTCCTCCTACTCACCCTTACTACAACCTACTTATTGAATTTAAACCAAGACCTCACCTACCTGCACATATCAGTTCAGTTTTTTGAGTTAAGACAATACTTTTCTGAGGCTGCACCCATTTGACCCCTTTATACCAACCTGTGACATAAACTATGATGGTATCAGGCATACTTCTGCCGCAATCCAGGGGTGACTTCTAGTGCTAACATTTCTAGCACCGTTTATGGGGAACGAATGAAATACTTTTCCCTGGGATTGAACGACAACAAAGTTTCTAATTCTGAAGTTGCATCAGATATCAGAACCATTGAAGATTTCACTTGCACCTGGCGACTCCACTATTTCCACTCAACGTTTTCAGTTGTGGCTTCCTCTGGCACACTTGAAGCTGACTCGAAGGAGCTTTCTCGAAAAAAAAATTAGGTTCTTCTTCCTCAACTTGAGAAGTTCCCTAGGAGAATGAAGACGATTAGATCTGATCTTTGATGGTGAACAAAGACCATACACACTCAAAGTTGTGCATATTTTACCCGGTGACTCCATGCCTAAAGAATCCATTGATAACTCCACTGGTTTGAAATGAAAGAGACTTCGGTTCCGAGATATGCCTTCTGTGATTTTTCGAAAATAGTTGGTTTCCCAAATCCACTTCCTGATAGAGATGAAGGGGAAGATACCCTCCCTCAATTTCAAGAAAAACCTTCAAAGGTACCAGTTGATCATTTATTGGACTTTCATCAAGTTATTCATTGACTTAATATCATGCATGAAGATGTCCAGATTAAGCTTTTCAGAGATTCATTAGGGGGAGTTGCTCTTGATTGGTGTCATTCTCTTCCCACTACAAGCATCAACTCTTTGGCGTATTTTCATGGAGCTTTCAATTCTTTTTGTAAGGATTATTTTTCAGTTGAGTATCTTTATGAAAACTGTTGTGACGAGTTTTCTTTGTTCTATAGAGATTCTTCCTGTCACAAAGATCAGTTTTGTGATGAAGTTGTTGTTGTGGAAGAAATCATTTTCTATGAAAATATAGAGGCGTTGAATGATATTCATTATGTTAGCCTTATCATAGAAACATCTGACATCGTTTCAGATACATCTTTTCTTTTAGATGTTCATAAAGATCAACATGCCTCTTGTGAAAATTCTGAGTTTCTAGAGTAGATGTTGTCTACAGTAGATAGCTCTCCTGGATAAGAGATTGAAGAAGATGTTCTTGGAAGCCCTTCTTATGATGAAGAAGAGATGGTTATGGAGGAGGATTCTTCTCTTTTCCTTCAAGAGGTTTCCTGTGATATATTTTTACCTAGGATTAAAGAGAAAAATCATTTGTATGAACAACCAGAAGAAGCAATTACTATTGTCCCTGAAATGGATATTTTTAACAGTTATATTCTTGATGGGATCATTGTTTTGGAGGTGGATCATAGATATGAAGGGAAACCCTTTTTTGATGAATATTCTAGTGATGATGAGCAACAGGCTTATCCTACATTTTATCACTATGAAGACACTGAACGACATGAGAAAAAGAAGAGCTTTCCCATGATCCCTATTTATGATGATTATGAATCTGATCCTTCGGAAAGCCATGGAGAAAAAGAGGAGGAGCCAAATATGCATTTTACAGCCTGCTCAGAGCCTGTAAGTGAGCAGTCATCATTTGGAATCAGCCATCTTGCATCAACCTCTCATTCACCTGAGCTTGCCATATATATCCATCCATGTGTGAGTAGCTTCCAGAAAGAACATGCTTTCTGTCACTTATTCTATGAGCCAGCCAGGGAGTACATGGAGTTGTAGTTCCTCCACGTTTTGAAGCCTCTCAACTTCATATTGTTTTCAACATTCAGAGGAAATCTGAAGGATGTAACCATTCTGTTGTCATGGTTGCATCATATGTTATCAATCACTAACAGACCTAAGGTCCTTCTAGTTAGACAGTTACTTGAATGGCTATGGTGGAAGTTTGATTTCACCTAACATTTTGTAAAATTTTCAATTAGTTTAGGATTGTACATAAATAAGCTCCTTCTGGAGCCCATGTGTTTGTTTTCATTTTAGTAGAGTAGTGTACATATTTCCCTATTTTCTTCTATGAATATTTTGAGCATGACTCCATAACACAATAGCTAAGGCACTGGAACTACGTGTTCTTGAAAACTCGTAGGGAGTGTGCCATCCCCTATAGAGCCAAATGTTATCACATATAGTTGTGAGCACCCATCACAACACATGAAGCAGTTTTATGTGGTCTCAAATCAAATGAGTGGGCAAAGAGCAGTTTTTCATAGTTTCTCAAGATGGAGCAGTGAAGGTGTAGAAATTTCGATACAAATTAATGTATTCCTGCGATTCTCTTGATCTAAAAATTTCCGCTACTATTAAATACATAATCGCTTCTACTATTATTCTTGTGGAAGCAATTAAACCACGATCACAACCACAATGCACAAAGTGAAATATCAATAACACACAACACTGAAGTTTTACCGAGAAAGCGTAAAGCTAAAAACCCCACTATCATATATTATGTATATCATGAATCATGAAACAATCTCATACAAAACTCTAATCCAAGAGCTCTCAGTACAATAAAATCGTCTCACACTGTCATACACAAATCAATAAATACATGTGCCAATTTTCATGTCTAGACAACCTACCTCCTCTGCACAATCTCTACAATTCGAATTCTCACAATGAATTACAAATTGACTAGTTTGCACATGCTCATAAGCATATTCACTGCATGTGTGATCAAATCACAACTGATAGCCAAACTGTCCCTTTCACTTTTTATCTCAATTGGGTCTCCACTGGATCTGACATGCATGTAGTTAACCATGGTGAATCTTCAGTTGCATGTAAGTTCACTGATTAACTGAACTCTCACTAGTGCATGTTTAGTTACAACTAGTACAACTGATCTTAACTCACTTAACTACACTTATGATTCTATTACAAATCCAACTCACTCAGTTATGAATGAAATAATAGATTAATATTTATT
>ML784740.1:58788-73103 GCA_009831015.1 Picea engelmannii
CTTCTATTCTTCTGTTGAGTTATCTTTTACTCCTTTCCTTTTCCTTTCTTAAGTCAACTTAAAAATATAACTTTTAACTTCTTGACTTTTCCCCCCTTCAGTGTGAGACTATGACCTAGTGGGGGTGCCTAGGCCACTGAGTCCCCTCATTACCTCTCTAAGAGGTGGGGGACATTACAAAAAGTGTTCCCATTGGAAGTCCAGTAGATATTTGTTGCATGATCTTCAAGGCTCCATGATGAAGATGGCTCAATCTCCTGTGCCATAATTCACCCTCATCTTGGCTCACCACTTTTTCTGCCTTACCTATCATGGCACTGCAGCCATCTACCTCCAGCATGTAGAGATTCTTAACTCAAATCCCTATGTTCTTGACTTGACCCATTGCTTTATATCACAGGTAGGATTTTCCACTTCTAAAAACAACATCATAGCCTCTGTCCTCCAACATTGTGACTGAGACCAAGATTTTCTTCAAACCTGGTACATGCATAACATTGTTCAATTGAAATGGTTTACCTGACTCCCTCTCAAAGGTAATGGTACCAACACCAGTTTCACTGTATCATCCATCGTCGCCCATCTCTATATTCATTCTGAGATCTTTCTCCTCCAAGTTAATGAAAGACTCTTTATCTCCCGTCATGTGGAAGGAAGCACCATTATCCAAATACCACACTGATCCCGATGCACTTGATGCCATGCATGCAATCAAAGTGAAGTCAAGCTCAAATTGTGAGACAAGAGCCTCACCAGTTACAGATCCAACAATTGTCTTGTTCTTCCTCTTCTGTGGATAGTTAGTAACGAGATGCCCATGTTCGTGACAGTGAAAACACTTCACTTTGGAAAAATCCATCTTCTTGACTTTAGACTCGGATTTTGGATGGAATTTCTTCCCTTTCCCTTTCCTTGCCTTGGAAGTCAAAGCACAATCCTCTTCATCATCATGCTTTGATGAAGATCCATCTCTCGTGTTCCGCCTAAACTCCTCTTGCACTAGATCTGACCACAATCATTCCCAATCTAGCAATTTTTCCCTTCCATTGACAGAGTCTTGATAACTGTGCCAACTCTTAGGAAGCCCTAGGAGCGCCAAGCTCACCAAATCATCAGCAGTGACTATTATTCCCACACTTTCAATCTCATCCCGACATTGGAAAAACTTCGTGAGATATTTTGGAGTGGTGTCGCCTTTCTCCATCTTAATCTTCCTGAGTTTATCTTTGAGCGCCAATTTCCTATGGTCGCTACTGTTTTGGAACAGATCTGTCAAAACCTTCCACATTGAATATGGTGTGGTTTTCCCATGGAGACTTGAGACAATGTGGTCTCATACTCCCTCCAATCGAATCCTCCTCGCCTTTTCCACTTTCTTTTGTCATGCATCAAGATTTGCAGTATCTGTCGCATCCGGCGTAAGAACATCTGCGTCAATTTAACCCTTCAAGCCATTGTCTTCAAGCACTGCCTCCATCCTGTCCTTCCAAGCAATGTAGTTCGAGCTGCCCTCGAGGGAATACTCCAACCTCAAGCCATTGAAAGACATTTTGTTCTTGAATCAACTGTCGCACCAAGAAAATCTTGCAAATTCGAATGTTATCCAACCCAAAACTCAATTTCTACCTTTCCTCTTGCCCTGGAAGGTTCGCACCCCACCTGAGAGAAACCTGAGGGAAGTTTTCACCCTTCCTGTGTGTAGCCTGCGAACTTGCATGGGAAGTTCGCACCCTGCTAGTGTATTTGCCTGCGAGAATGCCAATGAAGTTTGCACTCTGCCTTTGTCTAGGGTTCACACCCTCCAAGAGATGGAACCAGTGAGAATGAAATTACGTTCACACCTCACTTCCGTAGCTCTGTGGCCTTCCGTGGCTCTGATACCATGTAGAAATTTCGATACAAATTAATGTATTCCTGCAATTCTCCCGATCTAACAATTTCCGCGACTGTTAAATACATAATTGATTCTACTATTATTCTTGTGGAAGCAATTAAACCATGATCACAACCACAATGCACAAAGTGAAATATCAATAACACACAACACATAAGTTTTACCGGGAAAGCGTAAAGCTAAAAACCCCACTATCATATATTATGTATATCGTGAATCATGAAACAATCTCATACAAAACTCTAATCCAAGATCTCTCAGTACAATACAATCATCTCACACTGTCATACACAAATCTACAAATACATGTGCCAATTTCCGTGTCCAGACAACCTGCCTCCTCTGCACAATCTCTGCAATTTGAATTCTCACAATGAATTACAAATTGACTAGTTTGCACATGCTCATAAGAATATTCACTGCATGTGTGATCAAATCACAACTGATAGCCAAATTGTCCCTTTCACCTGTTATCTCTATTGGGTCTCCACTGGATCTGACATGCATGTAGTTAACTGTGGTGAATCTTCAGTTGCATGTGAGTTCACTGATTAACTGAACTCTCACTAGTGCATGTTTAGTTACAACTAGTACAACTGATCTTAACTCACTTAACTACAATTATGATTCTGTTACAAATACAACTCACTCAGTTATGAATGAAATAATAGATTAATATTTATTTTCTAATTTAATTAAGGGAAAAGTAAATTAGACACATGTTTCTTGTTGACTTTTCAACACAAGGAGCAAGGTCATCAGAACTCGCGAAGTGAAAAATCATGAAATGATATGGGTCGTCTGATCATGAAGAGCCAAGGGCCGTTCATTTGACATCGGAAATTTTCATAGGATCTGGAATTGGGAGTTCGGGGTTCTCGTCCAAAAGGTGCATCCATAGCCCAAAATCCCAAGACTCGAAAATCCGATGGTTTAAGTCTGAGTCGTTCAAATTAGGGGACACGTGGCACCAAATCAGAAGGACGGGGATTTTGCGGATCGGGTTTCGGAAGTAGAACATAGTGCGAGACCCCCGAAGCATGATATCATGAAGCACCTACGAATTGGGCCCATGGTCTCAGCACGGTGTCACATGGAAGTTGGTCCAGAAAGAGGGGCCAACACTCATCGCATAGCCGAAGTTTCATGTTGACGCGGAAAGGATCGTGGCCATCTATTTTGAAGTAGACTGACTGCCAATATCAAAGGTCATGTCATGATTTCGGGCATCGCGATGCTGGAATCAAATTGGAGTGAAAACTCCCAAAAGGCAAAGTCCCGACATCACCTTTAGATGGAAGCTCCAGGTCGTGGCATGAGGTCACATGAAAAATTGGAGTGATAGAGGGGAGGTGCGCCAAAGGCCGAGAGCGCCTTTGTTGAATGCAAAAGGAAAGAAGCATGGCCATAGGCGCCGAAATCGTTTTGAGGAAGTCATGTACACCGCCTAAAGCATTAATGGGTGTCAGGCTTCATCCTGATCCCAAAGAAAGAAGTTAATGGAAATGGAGGGATGTAGTTGAAACCTCATTTCACCTCGTAAATGGAAATCATGGGAAAGTTGGTCATGGAAGCAGATTGTCAACCCAAGGGGCCCCTAACAATGGATTCTCCTGCAAAGCCCATACCGATCCGAGATCACGTTTGACAAAAGAGTGCAAGTGTGGTCTGATAGAAGAAGATCCAGACGCCAAACCTTGAATACAGTTACTAGAGCACGCTTTTGTAGGGGGGCGAGTTGATTTGAGTATATATACTCAATTTTTATATTTTGTAATGGTCGATGGTAGAGAAAAGATCTCGTATTGTAAATTTTTAGTAAAGCCTCCGGCTTCTAATTATGTATATGCATTTGAGACTTCTTGTTTAATGACAGTCGTTTTTCTTACTCCCTCTTGTTTCCCTCTGATGATGAAATAGTTAATGTTTGGCTGATTCACTTAAATTATTGTGAGTGCATTATGATGAAAGTTTGATTATAGTGTTGTTACAGTTACTTTCAGTTTCTTTGAGATTTAAATTCGAGAAGTTCTTTCTTTTAAATTGTTCCTCCTTGGGATGTTGAAAGACCTGATGTCCTCAACAGGCCTCTACATCTTCTCACCAAATTCTTCCTCCTACTCACCCTTACTACAACCTATTGATTGAAGTTAAACCAAGATCTCGCTTGCCTGCACATATCAGTCCAGTTTTTTGAGTTAAGATGATACTTTCCTGAGACTGCACCTATTTGACCTCTTTATACCAACTTGTGACATAAAACTTTGATGGGTATCAGGATTACAATTTTCGCAATCCAGGGGTGACTTCTGGTGCTAACACCACCAATATTTGACACGGGGGACAACCTTAAGTAGTGCAATTGTAATCTTTTATCTATAGAAAAATTTGTGGATAGAAAAATACCCTTCTAGAAGGTTTAACCATTTGTCTAAAGAATCTGCATCTATTTGACCTTCAAATATAGGAATATCAAAATTGATTTGTACCTTGAAGGGGGAGGAGCCTCCGCTTGAGGAAGATGTGTCGTTTGTTGGTAGCCATCGAATCATTTGTGAAAAATTATCCATCATCTCGTTCCTTTGTCACAAGATGGCTTCCTTGATCAACAGTTTAAGAGGGCCGAAAAAAAGTTGTTTATGGTCTCAAAATGGCCTTGAAAGTTTTGGACCCAAAAATCTAGAAAACAAATTGCCAAGATGAAAAATGTATGTGGACCAGCAGGAAGAGATGGGTGGCCACCGATATCCACCTGGATCAAATTTTTTTTATGAACAATTGTTTCCATATCTTTAACATCTCTAGTCATAAAATTATTTTGTCAACTGGGTTGTTCCAACTTACAGGGGTTTGACACCTTCTTCCATACAACACTTCAAAATTACTCATTTTAAAGGAAGATTGATAACCATTATTGTATGAAAACTCAACCAAATGAAGATAATCCTCCAACTTTGTTGGGAAGTCCATAACATACATTCAAAACATATCCTCAACAATGCAGTTAGTCAGTTTGAGGATGATAGGTAGTGCTAAAACCAGTTGTCTGTCTAGGTCACTGAATAAGGCCTTCCAAAAATTGGAGGTAAAATGTGTGTATATGTCTGAGATGATTTTTTTGTTGATGATTACAGCTGTGTGAGACATCGTCCAAGACACAAACTGAGAGAGATCCCTGAGATGGGTGTGTGGTTCTTATCTGAGACAGAAATGGAACGTAGTGATGGCCTCCTCCTTACAGTGGGTTGAGAAGAACTCCAGATGATTCTCCTGTGTAATGCAATGAGAAAGAAGATCTACCAATTTGGATGTGCATGTGGTTGAACACAAGGTGAACGTGTGAATTCCCATGAGATGGGTGCATTGTTATGATACATAGATGAAGATGATGCATTATTCTCCTCTGAGAAGAGAGTTGAGATGATGAACTCCAGATGAGAGTTGGACGTGCCTGTGGATGAACAAAGGTGAATTTGATCCTAGTGGTTGAGCACTAGTGAGTGTGGTTCTCCTGTGAGATGCAGTGAGATAGAGATATGGATATCCCTATGAATGTGCCCCTAGTGGCTGAGCACTTGTGGGTGTATGAGATCCCTTCTTATATTGTTCAAGAGTCAGACTTACCTATAACCCTATTGATTATGTAAAGGGTACAGGTCATCCCCACCTTAATGTAAAATATAATTAATGTAAAAGATAATTAATATAAAAGACAATTAATATGGTAATTATTAATTATATTTTGAGTTATTGATGCCGCCCCTATTGTGCCAATAGACACATCATTTGATGTGAAAAGTCTTATATAAATAAAGGTGAATCCCCATTGAGGAAACACACTAATCATTGTGTCATCTCATGATTTCAGAAGTTGTGTTCTGAAATTATGAGAATTACAACACCCTCTTGTGTGCTAGTTTTGGTGATGGTGTGGGAGGTCTTTCTCTTGAAGAATATAGAAAAGGATTGGTTGGGATATATTCCCTTGTTGAGAAGGGTTTCCCAGTATAATTCTTGTGTTCTTGTGCATGGTTATTCTTCTTGTAATCTTGGTTTGCTACAATAGTTATGGTTCAAGTAAAACTAAACAAAAAATTTAAAGTAAATCCATGAGCCATAGCTCATTGAAAATTCAACATGGTATCATAACAAGTCCTGAAGATGACCATCTACACATTGATAAAAGAAGGCCATGGGATTTTGAGTTGCTAAGTACCCCACCGCCAGTACAATGTAAGGACTAGACCCTCGCTCTTAAATTTATGTGGTAAAAAATTAGGACCAAACCCCTCCTTAAGTAGTAAAGGTTGAGGCCGGACCTCCCTTTAAAAATGTGGTGAGGTTAGAGTAGTCATAGGTCTAGTTGAAGAAGTCATAGCCAAAATGGAATATTTTTCTTCACTTTCAATGGACTTGTTTGAAGGGTGTTTGTTCTAACCTAGAGGTTCACCTATTATGTGATGTGGAGAACAGATTTGACTCATTCACAGTTGATTGGATATTCTCTAGTACTGGTACTATTGATACAAAGGTTGCTTAGGTACTTGAAAAAGTAAAATTGGTGTTCATATTTGTTTGTTGGTTTAACTTGCGTGAAGAGAAGTTGTATTGTAGCTTCACAGTTTATGGAACTTATTCACAACATTCAAAAAAAAAAAAACATGCCAATTTGAAAGTGACGAGTGTGCATATGTATATTTACATATTGCAAATGGATACATTATTGATTCAAAGAACAGTGAAGTTGAAGAAGCGAATCTTTTAAATCAATGGCCAATGATAACAAAAGTTAATGATCTGATTCCAACACTTTCAATTGAAGGTCTTGCTCTGCACAGTCACACAGGACATGGTTTCATTTCAGATTTCCTGTTCCATATGCTTTTGGTTGTTCTCCTGATAATGGAAAATGATCTTATCAGTCAGTCGGCTAGAAGAAAACTGTTGGTTCTATCCAAATACCTTGTAGGATCGGTCTCAAAATGGAAAAGAAAGGTGTTGGCAACAGAGAACATGGTTTCCATAGAAGAACCTTAACTGCAGATCTATGACACATTCTGAGGACGATTTAAGACAAATTTCTATGATAGAGTGGGCATGTTATAAGGCTAAAATATTAACCTTCTAAGGACACAACTAAGAGGATTATATATGAGGCAAGAAAGGCATATTTTTTGAGTCTGTTCTAGGTATGTCTTTAGGCAAAACTCCCAAGGTAAATTCAGGTTTGTTTTGAGGCCCACTCTGAGGTTGATCCGAGGTAATAAAGGTGAGTTGTATACAGGCCTGTCCCAAGGGTGAATTCCGGAAAATATAAATCAAGGACAAAATGCATACATCTCTATCTCAGCACAGATTTCAAGGGCACATTAGGGCCTATAGTAGGGCTACATACTTGAACAAAAGTTTGGCACAGATTTGAGGTTTTGTTATGATTAAACCAAGACAAGTTTAGATTTGTTCTGACATGAGTTCTAAGAATCTCATCCCAACTCATATCTTATTTTTGAGAAGTCTCTCAGACCATATCTGTGGCAGAACCAGAGGTTGAAATGCATAGGTTTGAGGCTGAGTTTTAGAGTGAGAAAGGTGTCGAATTTATAGGCCTACCAGGAAATGTTTTTGAGATAAAATTTTCTCTAGCATGTTTATTTGAGGCAAAATCATATTAGTTCTAGGGAAGATCTATTCTAATACAAGAGACACATCTTTGGGGCCAAGTTTTGGACAACTTCAAGAATCAATTTCAACAGAAGAATTAACACGAGGTTCATAAGTATACATGAGCATCTCTGAGGATAGTTTCTTTGGTAATTAGTGGTTGAGGTTCTACAGTCCTGAGATAAGGATTTCATACTTTGTTAAAGAGCGAATATTGAAGACTTGAAGGGCACACTTGTATCCTATCTTGATGAAATTTAATATGGACTTCGAAAGGAATACTTCTTTCAAAATATTCTGAGGTTAGCAACACCAAAAAAGTAATATGTCTATCCTTCCTACTTCAAAGGGAGTTACTTGACTTAGAGGGAGTCAAACTATTTCAGAAGTAGAGAAAATAACTTATCCCCCTTCAGTAGTTTAGAGGGAGACACTTACTTATGCAGTTGATCCAGTTGATCCCGTAGCTCCAGCTGATGGTTCCCAGAAACATTGCAGGAGGCCAGGAAGAGGCCTACATGGGCTCGACAGACTCTACTAGAGGCCTAGGGAAATACATCTCCTTGTGGTACGAGAAGAGTGATGGATACTTGATGAAGTTTGGGCTTCAACAAGAGTGGTGATAACCCCAACCTATATTATCACATTGTTGGTAACAAGTGCCTGATTTTGGTGACTTATTTAGGAAGCCTTATTGTTGGATGCAAGTGTGCATTGGATTCTGAATTCGAGATGAACAACCTTGGTATGATGCACTAATTCTTGGGACAAGAAGTATGACAGAGGACCAATAATGATTTTCCTAAGTCAAGGAAAATATACAGTGAGGATATTAAATAAGTTTAGTATGACAATTAATGCAAATCCATGTCTACACTCATGGTGGTGGATTTGACAAAAAATAAATTATGATGATTGATATGAGATTGATCCACATGTGTACTGACAACTGATTGGATCATTGATGAATATGGTTAACACCAGACCTCATATATGCTATGAAGTGAATGTGCTTAGTCAATCCTTGAGTTAGCTAAGACAAACTCACTGGATAAAAGTAAAGCATGTATTGAGATATATTTACAAGGCACATTTGGATATGGCCTGAGGTATGCCTCGAGTGTGAACTTGAATTTGCAGGGATATGCCGATACAGATTGAGCAAAGAGTACAGTAGACTGGAAGAGCACATCCATCGTTTTTTTACCTTGGCGTTTACCATGGTTTCCTGGTGCAACAAGAAATAAAGCTATGTGGCCTTGAGTACCGTTGAAGCAAAGTATATAACATTGAGTGTGGAAGTCTGTGAAGCAGTGTGGATTCTAACGGATTTACTTGATCATGATATGTATCCTATTATTACTTGTGATAACCAGAGCTATGTGAATCTCTTTGAGAACCATGTGTTTCATGATAGATCGATTAAACACATTGAGATAAAATATCATTATATCAGAGACATGTTGCAGAGGAAAGCATTACACGTGTAGTATCTTCCTACACATGATCATATTGCATATATCTCACCAAACTGCTTGCCAATACGAAGTTTGAGTACTTCTGTGACAAACTAGCTTGGTGGAGATTACCTCCCTAGTTAAGAGGGAGTGTTGATGATTACAGCCAGGACGAAGTTCGGATAATTTCATGCGAGACTTGGCCTGATGGAGAATGCCTACCTAGCTGAGATGGAGTGTTGATGATTACAGTTGCATGGGACATCCTCCAGGACACAAACCTGAGAGAGAGCCCCTGATATGGGTGTGTGGTTCCTATCTGAGACAGAACTGGAACGTATTGATGGCCTCCTCCTTACAGAGAGTTGAGAAGAACTCCAGATGATTCTCCTATGTAACGTAGTGAGAAAGGAGATCTGTTGAGTTGGACATGCATGTGCCTGAGCACAAGGTGAACGTGTGAATTCCCATAAGCTGGTTGAATCGTTATGAGACAAAGATGAAGACAATGTATTATCTTCCTGTAAGTAGAGAGTTGAGACGATGAACTCCAGATAACTCTCTTGTTTAATGCAGTGGGAAAGAAGATTTGTTGATTTGGATGTGTCTATGGATGAGCACAAGTGAACATGATCCTAGTGGTTTAACACTAGTGAGTGTGGTTCTCCTGTGCGATGCAGTGATATAGAGATATGGACATCCCTATGGTTGTGCCCCTGGTGGTTGAGCACCAGTGGATGTATGAGATCCCTTTGTATTTTTTTCAAGAGTCATACTTACCTGTAACCTTATTGATTATGTAAAGGGTACAGGTTAGCCCCACCTTAATGTAAAAGATAATTAATGTAAAATATAATTAATACAAAATATAATTAATATGGAAATTATTAATTATATTTTTAGTTATTGATGTCATCCCTATTGTGCCAATAGACACATCATTTGATGTGACAAGTCTTATATAAATAAAGGTGAATCCCCATTGAGGAAACACACTAGTCATTGTGTCATCACATGATTTCAGAAGTTCTAGTCTGAAATTATGAGAATTACAACACCCTCTTGTGTTCTAGCTTTGGCGATGGTGTGGGAGGTCTTTCTCTTGAAGAATATAGAAAAGGATTGGTTGGGTATTCTTCCCTTGTTGAGAAGGGTTTCCCAGGATACTTATTGTGTTTTTGTGCATCATTATTCTTCGTGTGATCTTGGTTTGCTGCAGTAGTTATGGTTCAAGTAAAACTAAATAGAAAATGTTAATGTAAATCCATGAGCCATAACTCATTGGAAATTCAACATGTTTTCGGTAAACCATGCATCCTGAAAATATCTTTCATAAAATTTTCTGCAATATTTATATCCTTGTGAGTAGATTTTACCAGAATGAAATGTGCAACTTTGGTAAGCTTATCTATTACCACCATTATAGAGTCATTATGCTTCTTAGTTATGGGTAGTCATGTGATGAAATCCATACTGATTATTTCTCATTTCCATTCTGGAATGGGTCTGGTCTGCAACAATCCAGCTAGGTGACGGTGCTTGGCCTTAACTTGTTGGCACTCTAGACACCTAGCAAGGTATTCAACCACCTTTTTTTTCATTCCAGGCCAAAAATATTATTTCTTTAAAGTTCTTATTTTCTTTTGATAACCGGGATGACCTGAATATTGTTTCTTATGTACTTCCATTAGTATTGAATTTTTCAGTTTTGTGCAGTTTGGTACATAAATTATATTCTTATACAAAACTAGAAACCCTCCTTACTGCAAATAAACTTTGATTCTTCCTCAACTAGTTGATTATTTTGACATTTTTCTTGAATTTTCTTGTATTTCTCATTCTTTTATGTCGCTGCCACAATTTTTTGTTTCAAAATAGATAGTACATTGCTGCTGGAAATGACATTTAACTTCCTACTGAATGCATCTGCTACTTTATTTTCCTTTCCTTTAATATGTTTTATTTCAAAATTGTATTTTCTTAGGAAAACTAGACATCGTGCTTGCCTTGCGTTCAGATTTGGTTGTTCAAAGAAATAGTTAAGGCTGATGCTCTCAGTTTTTAAAAAAAAACCTTCTACCCAAAAGGTAATGTCACCACATCTTTAAAGCATGTACAATAATAGTTATTTCCAGGTCATGATTTCCATAGTTGGTTTCATGAGGTTTCAACTTTTGTGATTCATATAAGCAACTACATAATCATGTTGTAGCAATACACCTCCCAAACCTCATAATGAATCATCTATGCAGACTACTGGATCTGCTATCTTCAAAATGGGTGTTGTCGTCATTAATTGTTATAACTTTTCAAAACTATCTTGACACTTCTTAGTGCATTTGAATCCGATTCCCTTTTTTTGCAAGGAGGTTATTGGATAACCCAATTTTGAAAACACCTCAATAAATCTATGATAATATCATGTAATACCCATAAAGTAATGGACATCTAATATATCCTTTGGTACTGAACAATCTATAATGGATTTGAACTTTTCAGGGTCAACTGAAATCCCTTCTCTTGAAATCACATGTCCTAAACAATGCACTTTATCCTGATAAAATTCACACTTACTGAACTTTGCATAGAGTTGATGTTCTCTAAGTGTTTGCAGAACTAGTCTTAAGTGTTATTCATGCTCTTCTATGGTCTTTGAATAAATCAAGATGTCATCTATGAACACAATCACAAACTTATCCAAATATTTCCTTAACACAGTGTTCATTAAACACATAAATATTGCAGGTGCATTACTTAGACGAAAGGGTACCACTACAAACTCATAATGTTCATCCCTAGTTTGAAAAGAAATCTTATGAATATCTTCATATTTAATCCTAACTTGACGATATATTGATTGTAGGTCTATCTTTGAAAATATTTAATCCTCTTCCACTTGGTCAAACAAATCATCAATACAGGGTAAAGGATACTTATTTTTTATGGTCATTTTATTTAATTGCATGTAATCAATGCACAACCTAAAAGTTCCATCCTTGTTTTTAACAAACATGATCGGTGCTCCCCACTGAGACACACTTGGTATAATATATTATTTATCCATCATCTCTTAAAGTTTCATTTTAAGTTAATCCAACTTAGGAACACTCATTTTGTAAGGTTATTTAGATAACGGTAAAAATCTGAGCACTAAATCTATTGTAAAATGTATATCCCTTCTGGGAGGTAGACCTAGAATTTCTTCCAGAAATACATCCCGAAACTCCCACAATATAGGATCATTAGTTAGAACATTTTTAAGAACCTCATAATTGCTTTCATTTATGTGTAAAATGTATGTTTCACAACATTTTGTTTCATTTTGTTTCAATTGCAAGGTAGAAATTTGTCGTGCTGACACATAGTGAGGTATTGCTTTAATCATTCATCCTTGTCGAGATTCATCTAAACAGTCAAAAGTTTTGTTTCGAAAATTTACAACAGCTGAATGTTTTTCCATCTAGTCCATGCATATGAGTAAATCATAGGACCCCAATGGTAATATGTTCAACTCTACCTTAGTTCCCATACCATCCATGGTTACTATGCATTCCTTGAACAATTCTACAACCTTTTGCTTCATCCCAGTAGCTAACTGTACTAACCGAGATTTCTTATGCTTAATGTTATTTAGTTTATAGTCTTCTAATATAGTAGGGGAAGCATAAATTAAGCTTGCACCAGAATCTATTAAAAGAGATACAGGTTTTTGATTAATTATACCTTCGATTTCCACCATGGTGGATTGATGATTAGCTTCTCCAAGGCAACATTAATTTTATGTGTACATCTTGCCGTGTCATTAATTGTCGCTTATTCTTGAATGTTATGTATTGTCAAATTTATGTTCTTATATAAAGGAAAATCTATGTACATATGAGGTTCTTTGCAACCCCAACATTGCAGTGGTCGTATAGTTATTTTTTTTACTGAATCTGTCATTTTGCTACAATTCTTGACTGATACACTTTGTTGTTGACCACTGAATCTATTTTTCCTAACCGGTGGACTATGTGATGGATGAACATGAATGTTTGAACTGTTTCTTCATGCGATCAAACTTGTTGTCCTTGTTCCTATTCTGCCATGTTTTTGTACTTGCATACCTTTGTTTAAACTGAGTGTAACATAACTTAGTGTGTCTTATTATTTCATCCATTGTCATGGGATTAAGGAACTCAAACTTATCCTTGTATGCAGGTGGTAAACAAATCATAAACCATTGAACCTTTTCTTTTTCTTCCCGAAGGTAAGGTACATATCTCATTGGGTTTACAAACTTGGTAAAAAAATATTCGATGGTCATTTTTCCTAACTTGAGATCATGAAATTCCTTATCTTTTTCATCAAAATGCATTTATGTTAAATATTTGTGTTTGAAGTACTTTTTAAATACTTTCCATTTGAGTTCACAACTCCCAATTTTGTTCAGTGCTTTTATTTATTGCCACCAGATGGAAGCTTTATCATTCAATTGGTACACCACTATCCTAACCCTCAAATTTCCCAGTTATTTATAGATCTAAAAATAATTCCCCATGTTTAGAAGCCAACCTTTTACTCCCTCTTTAGTCTCACCATCAAAACTGGGTGATATGATCTTTTTGAATTCACGAGATAATTTGTTACTATGCCACTTTCTTTTCTTAGTTTTGAGTGGTTTCTTCTATAAAGTGTTGTTTTCAGAACTATCTTAACTACTCTCTTCAATTAAAAATTTAGTTTTATCACTAAACATTGGGTGTTATTTACATTTATGAGAATCACCATTGGATAATTCTTTGTTAGCATTGCTTGAGGTATGTCCTACATTCTTATTATATTTTATTTCTGTCATGTTCTTGAGTAGGATATCATTCAATTCTTCATGTTCCTTACTATCTTTCAATAATTTTTCATTATCTTCTTTAATTCCCTATAATTATGTCTTTATGCTAGGCATAGTTTCCAACAATCCTGGTGAATTATCTTGAGGTTGTTCGCTATTCAGTTCCACGTACATATGTGTTCCACTTGGTGTTGACTTGCCAGTTGTTTTATCCATCACGCCTTTTTTTTGTCTATGATATGTGCAAAACATAATTGACGTCAATCTTTTCTCTTTAACAATTTTTCAATGGTTTCATATACTAGTACATTTATTAGCACAACTTTTGTTCCTTTTAAGCCCATAAGACCATAGTGTGTGAACCATGCTTTGATACCATTTGTAATATCACCTTTTCCACCAATTGTTTTTTAACTTATATATATTAGCTAATTTCTAAGTATTTCTCGTCATATATATATATATATATATATAT
>ML784740.1:73153-98500 GCA_009831015.1 Picea engelmannii
TGGTCGTATAGTTATTTTTTTTACTGAATCTGTCATTTTGCTACAATTCTTGACTGATACACTTTGTTGTTGACCACTGAATCTATTTTTCCTAACCGGTGGACTATGTGATGGATGAACATGAATGTTTGAACTGTTTCTTCGTGGGATCAAACTTGTTGTCCTTGTTCCTATTCTGCCATGTTTTTGTACTTGCATACCTTTGTTTAAACCGAGTGTAACATAACTTAGTGTGTCTTATTATTTCATCCATTGTCATAGGATAAAGGAACTCAAACTTATCCTTGTATGCAGGTGGTAAACAAATCATAAACCATTGAACCTTTTCTTTTTCTTCCCGAAGGTAAGGTACATATCTCATCAGGTTTACAAACTTGGTAAAAAAATATTCGATGGTCATTTTTCCTAACTTGAGATCATGAAATTCCTTATATTTTTCATCAAAATGCATTTATGTTAAATATTTATGTTTGAAGTACTTTTTAAATACTTTCCATTTGAGTTCACAACTCCCAATTTTGTTCAGTGTTTTTATTTATTGCCACCAGATGGAAGCTTTATCATTCAATTGGTACACCACTATCCTAACCCTCAAATTTCCCAGTTATTTATAGATCTAAAAATAATTCCCCATGTTCAGAAGCCAACCTTTTACTCCCTCTTTAGTCTCACCATCAAAACTGGGTGATATGATCTTTTTAAATTCACGAGATAATTTTTTACTATGCCACTTTCTTTTCTTAGTTTTGAGTGGTTTCTTCTATAAAGTGTTGTTTTCAGAACTATCTTAACTCTCTCTTCAATTAAAAATTTTGTTTTATCACTAAACATTGGGTGTTATTTACATTTCTGAGAATCATCATTGGATAATTCTTTGTAAGCATTGCTTGAGGTATGTCCTACATTCTTATTATCCTTTATTTATGTCATGTTCTTGAGTAGGATATCATTCAATTCTTCATGTTCCTTGCTATCTTTCAATAACTTTTCATTATCTTCTTTAATTCCCTATAATTATGTCTTTATGCAAGGCATAGTTTCCAACAATCCTGGTGAATTATCTTGAGGTTGTTCACTATTCAGTTCCACATACATATGTGTTCCACTTGGTGTTGACTTGCCAGTTGTTTTATCCATCACGCCTTTTTTTTGTCTATGATATGTGCAAAACATAATTGACGTCAATCTTTTTTCTTTAACAAGTTTTCAATGGTTTCATATACTAGTACATTTATTAGCACAACTTTTGTTCCTTTTAAGCCCATAAGACCATAGTGTGTGAACCATGATTTGATACCATTTGTAATATCGCCTTTTCCACCAATTGTTTTTTAACTTATATATATTAGCTAATTTCTAAGTATTTCTCGTCATATATATATATATATATATATATATATATATATATATATATATATATATATATATGAATTATGATCTTACTGTCATGATTATGACATGAAAAGTAACATGTTCCAAAACCAAGATGTTCACAACTGTCACTAAAAAGGTAAATAACTTTCCTTCCCTCCTAATCCATATAATATGCATTAGTTTATATTTTTAATATTTTCTTCATTATCATACATTCATATGATCATATAAATTTCTCACCATGTCAACTAATTCTAATTTATATATATATATATATAGAGAGAGAGAGAGAGAGAGAGAGAGAGAAATTGGTCTGGAGCTTGATTAGTCTCCATATGCTTGGTGGTCTAAATGATTTCATTGATTCCTTTCCTAAATATTGATTAGGTACAAGAGTTCTACAAATAATTCGAGTGATTAACCCTCTATGATCTCTAGATTTCTAGAGATATGTTTCAATTACCATTTGTATTTATATATATAGGTTATAACACTATCAATCCATGGTGGTTATAGTTTACTCTTACCTCTAAACTAATACTCTTGGTATTATGAGTCAATGGTTGTTACTAGACTTATTCTTTAATTCACATGATAATACTCATTGACATGTAAGGATTATGGTTCTTTTATTTCAAAGGGGAAAACAATTGTCATGCATCAGCATATGGAAATACATATTTTGAGCTACCACTTGGAAATAATGGAGTAAAAGTTAGTCTCATAGATGAACTCTACTAGTACTTAATGTAGATCCTAGTTTTAGGTGATTTGTTGTAACCACCAAGTAGATATGGTTTCCTATATAATGATGTAATCAATCTTCAATCAATAAGAGATTGTGAGTATAGCCTCAATGAGTGTTGTTTCTCCAAATTCTAAGTTGGCATCAGAGCCCACGTTGGAGATCTGACAGATCTAGCTCTCTGAGGCGAAATCCAAATTACGAGATCTCGAATTGATTTAGAAAAATCACCAGCGGACCCTATACAATGTTAGAGGAGCGTTGACGCCCTCAAACTTAAGAAATTTAATTTTTTGGACCCCTCACGCTCTTGTTGTTTGCGTTTAAGGGCACTAGAGTGCTAGCACTCCCCCTCTCACTCTCCAGGAGCACTAAAAACGGTGACTTGCGCTCCCCCTGCCATCTTATGGTAGCACTAACGCTTCCCTGCTTTCCTTTAAGGAGCGCCAATAGTTTCTTTGGGAAGCACGCCAGTTTCTTTGGGAAGCACGATTTTTTGAGAAGCGTGAGTTTTGTTTTGGGGCGGATCCATGAGAGAAAATCTGTGACTTTTCTGCTGAGTCACGAGTCTCTTGCCTTGTGCACATTGGAGATCCGATTGTTGAGGTTTGCGTGAGTTCCTTTTTTTTGGAGCACTCTACCGTCATAAAGGGTATTGTATGAAGGAAATCGTGAAGTTTATTGTATGAGTGATTTTTTTATATGTAATCTTTTTTATACATGAGCATGGTTTTCTCCTAATTCGATTCGGCATGATATTGTTTTTGTGAAGTATAAACTTTTTTTATGTGGATATTTTGTGAGGTATAAAATTTATAAAGTGGATATTCAAGTTTAGTCAAGTGGATATCATTTTTGATATTTCTTGTGTGAACATTTGTTTTATGAAAACAAAAGTTTGGTGATTTGGTCATTCTGAAATCCAGTACAAGCAACCAGAGAGGAAGGGTGTGCTGAGGTTATTTATGTATTCTTGGTGATTCACCTTTGGTGATACAAGGATCCATTGTCTGATTGAACGAACAGACACTTGCAGAGATGGTGAATCCACTAGCAGAGACCTACCTCAACGAAGCAAACAAGTTAGATGGCTCGAATTTCATTAACTAGAAATTCAAGATGCAGACCCTGATGGAGGGCTATGGTGTCTGGACCATTTCGAAGAGAGATGAAGCAAAACCAGATGCGGCTACCGGTGCGACAACAACATAGATCCAAGATTGGATGAAATGTTTAAACAAGACCAAGGTATTGTTGCATATGTTTGTTAAAGATAGAATAATTCCACATATTATAGAAGCTAACACTTCTATTGAAACGTGGACAACACTTAAAGCCTTGTATGAAACTAGCAACACAAATATTATTATGCTCCTGAAAACTAAAGTGCTAGGTATTAATATGGATGGAAATGAATATTTTAGTTCATTTTTTGGTCGCATAAAAGAGGTGAAAGAAAAGCTAGGAAATATAGGAGAAATAGTTTCCAGCACTAATCTTATCACTATTACCTTAAATGGTATGATAGAAGATTATTAGATGTTCATAACAGGTCTCGCAACAAGGGAGAAACCTCCTAATTTTGAATAATTGACATGAATTTTGTTGCAAGAGGAAGAGAGACACGGGAATTTGAAGCCTTAGAATTCATATTTGGCACTATGGTCAAATAAGAAATCCACGAACGAAATACCAGGAGAAAGAGGCAGAGGAGGCAGTTCATCGCAAAGAGGTAGTTCATCGCAGAGAAGACAATCTCCAAAGACGAATCAAGGTATGCCCTCTAACAGGAATGAGTCAAAGAGTTGTTTTTATTGTGGTTGACCTCGACATCTTATTAAAGACTGCCATAAGAAGAAGAGTGATTAGGCTAGGAATAAACCTAGAAATCATTGAGGTCATTATGCATAAGTATCTTCAAATCATGATCTCAGATTGTTTATTTCTAGTGATGATATTGATGAACGCTCGAATTTTGGTTCATGGGATCTTATACTATTTGTGTCCAATGCTGCTTTATCTGCTGAAATGGATGATAGTGATGCCTGATTTGTAGATTTCGTAGCATCAATACATATGACACGTAATAATTTTTGGTACACTAATTTTAAAGAAACACAGAATGGAGCCAAGATATATCTTAGACATGATCGTGCTCATCAGATCAAAGGATACAGAGACATTCCTGTGACATTGTCGAATGGTACTATTTATCACATTTGTAATGTGGTGTACATGCCAGGGATAAAGAAAAATTTGATCTCTGTGTCCACCATTATAGATCAGAACTTGAAGGTTGAATTCTTCAAGAATTATTGCATAGTAAAGGATCTGCTAGACCAATTCAAAACTGTTGCAATGAGAGTCAAAGAAGGAGGCCTATACGAATTTTATGTTACCAGCAAAGCACATCATGCACTGAATTTTGCAACTATGCCAATGGAGAGTCTTTGGCATCAAATGTATGGCCACATCAATCATCTCGATTTATTGTTATTACAAAAACAAAATATGATCGATGAACTTCCGATGTTAAAGAATGAGAATGTTGCTTGTGATGGGTGTGCATTAGGAAAGATGGACAGAGATGAATTCCCCTCTAATCCTGATAGGAAAAAAATAGATGTTTTAGATCTTTTGCATATTGATGTTTGAGGGCCTATGCAAACTAGGTCTTTAGGAGGTGTTTTTTACTTTCTATTATTTAATGATGATTGCACGAGATACATGTGGGTTTATTTCCTTAGAAGAAAAAGTGAGGTTTTCGAGTACTTTAAGGAATTCAAAACCATGGTGGAAAAGCAGACAGGAAAAACCATCAAAATCCTCCATTCATATCAAGGGGGGGAGTATAAATCAGGTGACTTCATCAAATATTGCAAAGATCATGGAATAGTACAACAGTTTACAGTACCCCGCATGTCACAGCAGAATGGAGTGGCTGAAATGAAAAACAGAACTCTAGTAGAGTGTGCATGTAGTATGATGAAAGGTAAGAATGTCTCAAATACATTTTGGGCTGAAACCATAAATACCGCATTTTACTTAAAGAACAGAATTCCAAGAAGGTGTCCTGCTAATATTGGGACTCAGAATTCCAAGATGTTGGAGAAGAACAAAAGAAACCTACAATGATCAAATGTGATAATCAAAGTTCAATCAAGCTGGCGAATAATCCGATTTATCATGCAAAAACAAAGCATGTTGATACTCAGTATCATTTTGTTGGAGAAAAATTGCAGTCAAATGAAATAGATCTTATGTATTGTAATCTGCTGATATTTTCACCAAGCCTCTTGGAAAGATTAAGTTTGAGTTGTTTAGGGAGATGTTAGGTGTAGAAGTCAATCCGTTCTCCATTAAGGGGGAGACTTGGAAATAATGGAGCAAGAGTTAGTCTAGTAGATGAACTCTACTAGTAGTTAATGTAGATCCTAGTTTTCTGTGATTTGTTGTAACCACCAAGTAAATATGGTTTCCTATATAATGATCTAATTAGTCTTCAATCAATTAGAGATTGTGAGTGTAGCCTCACTGAGTGTTGTTTCTCCAAATTCTAAGTCTACCTCCCTGTATTACTAAGCCTTCGGAAGCATGTAACCCACTCTAGCTCTAGTTTACATGTAGTTGTATTTAATACCACTTGTACATATCTAGACATGTCTCATGGTACTATTAATTAAAACTCCCACTTGTTTTAAGTATACAAAGCCAGGTAAAGGGCTAATAAAATGTTTCACTTATTCTCTTTGAACAATTACCACACTTCCATATGCTTCTTTCTGAATTTTTAACTAGTTAGTCTGTTTATTACTTTACACCAATTTATGGCTCCTTTTTCCAGGTGAGTCTCAGGTTTATGCAAGCGTATTGAATTCGTCTTCATGTGAAAACATATTGGTAACTGTCAGCCATACCACAAATCAAATAATAAGGTGAGTTACTAACTATCTTCTTTCCATTCATTTCAGCCACTTAATTCTTATTTTACCTTGCTCCTCTCTGATATTTATGTTATCTATCATTTTTACAGATAGAGTTATCACTCTTGTGGGTAGTCTCTAAACAGAGATTCGGGTTTATGGAGAACTCGAAAGTCTGTTCCACCAGTTCATTTCTAAGAACATGCACTTGGTTCGTAGATTCAACCCAACAGTCAAGTTTCTTTTTATTCCCTCGGGATTCTTTAATGGATGATGCCCAAACTCCGCAAGGCATTGTAGAGGTGACCTAGGGTTTTCTATGAGCTTGAAGAAATTTATTTTCGTTTTATTCATACTTTTTAGCATAACATTTATGCTAATAAAAAGACATTAATCTTGTTCCCTGTGAGGACGTGATTTTAGGAGTCGGCCTTGAGTCCTTTTCTGCCTTTTGGATCAACTCGGTGAATACCATGACTCTATTTTGGTATACGCATAGGGTGATTCCATGCATATGTTTTAAAACTACATATTATTATTGTTCATGTCTCAGAACAATATTCGACTCAGTATGCGCTCAATTATTTTAGATTTCTTTTCTTGATTAAAGGCCATGTTATTTCTGACTATTTTGGTTTGGTCAAAATCCCAACTCTCTTATGTTCTTTGGTATGTTAATCATTTCATTACCATGGATTAAAAATAAATAGGTATTATTTCTCTATTGGGTTTGGCTACGAAGAAATCCCCTTTTTAATATAAATAAGAGAAAAAATATATATATTAGGGTAATGGCTAAAATTTTGGTACATATTTGTGTAGTAACAATACATAAATTTAGTAAAAAGTTTGACGTGTCACCATTCCTTTCATTTATATTTATATATTCTAGCAAAAATTATTTTGATTCTTTTCATCTAGCAATCATATATATTTATATTTGTATATGCTATTGTGTGTCTAAGGGCATAGTCTAAATTAATTCTTGCAAAGTTGTTTTGTAGAATAAACTTCTTTGAAATGCAAACATCACCTATCAAATGTAATGTATCACTACTTGTAGTATTAATCAAAATGTTGTCGTGTATCTTTGAATGGAACCTATATAAATAATTTTTCTCGATTAATGTGTTATTTCCATTCTTCTTTTCTTTATTCAATACAAAAAATAAAATTTTCAAAGAATAACAAGTTTAGTTCTAGGAATCATTTCCTTTACTAAAATTTAAAAAGTATTCATGAAATAACTAACATATTATATTTATCTAGTTGTTTACTGTTATCACATAGTTTGTAGCTGGGTCAAATGGCTTTAAGGTAGAGGTCGAAACTAGCGTAACAGGAACCTACCTCACTCAATGTCACCTCGATGAGAAGGTTCTTTCTATTTAGGGAGGTGAGGCCCAGGGGAGACATCCCCGGTGACCTGGGGTTTTGAAGAGGTAAAGGTTTAAAAGAACAAAAGGTAATGTTCCCCCTTCACAGGTCACCACCAATATAGATAGTCTCGGCTAAACAACCAATGATGAAGTGGATCCCCAATGAAGAACACCTGCCTGGAACAAAGCAACAACAAACTAGTGTATGCAAGCTATAATTCAATGGGTTAGTACTTTATAAGACTTATCTGATATTTAAATAAGCAATTATGGCAATAAATATTGATGAAGTTAATGTTTATCAATATAGCAATGCAAATAATATCACTTCATCAATAGATACTAAAATGACATGGCATTCAATGTAACAAATCAACACAACATCAATTAATCCCTAAATCACCATTCAATTGCCCTTTAAACAAGACGTTGCTGCATAAAGATGAGATATGCAAGTGTGACGTCAACAACTTAGGGTTAACAACTAGTTAGGGTTTCAATTTAGAAAAGAGTTTTGAGAGTTGTTTGATCACTTTTACTTCAACGCTTAAGGTCTAAGATTAGTGCCTGAGGGTTAATGGAGTCAATTTAATGGAGGGCGCAAGGGTTGAACGAGGATGACTAAGGACTAGAGGGAAGAGTCTTGAAGTGTTGCTATGGCAAGGCCCCAGAATCAAAACCCTAGGGGAGAGAGGCTCACTCTGGTGTTGCTAATGCAAGGCCTCGTTCTCTCTCCTCCTTCCTTAGGTTAACTTGGAAAAATGGCTAGCATGAAAGATAAATCAAGACAAGAGAATGCAATGAGGGAGAGTGTTGTTATAGAAAGACTCTATCATCAAACCCTAGAAGAAGGATGACCCTAGGTGTAGATAACCTAGGCTTGGGACGTATCGTCTTTCTTAACTTATGAAAGTACAGCTAACTCAAGGAGAAGAAGAAATAAGAGTGTAGCTATGACTAGGCTCTTTCTTCCTTCTTCAATGGATGAAAAATTCTCTATTAGGGGACATGAGACAAGGACCTACTGGTGTGCTTGTCACCTAGGCTTTTTGATCAGCAAATTATAAGCATATGAAAGAATATAAGACTACAACCATTCAATCAAGAAGTTTTGCAGAAAAAAAACTTGCATATCACCATGAAATAGCATGCAAACCCTAGTTGTAAAACTTTCCTTTAAGAGAAATGCCAAAAATGCCAAGAAATGTCTTCCTTAAACATGTGCGCCTCACTAAACCAGCAAAAATACACAAGTAGGGTGCTAAAATAAGACCTCACTAATGAGTGAGCAATGCGTTATGATAAAATGAGGTTAAAACTCCTCAATATATACTATATCAATGACCTTAATTAATTTTAAGGTCATAAAAATTGCCGACAAGGCCAGAATATCAAAAGTAATATTGTTTTACATTAAATGTTCTTTTTAAAACCCTAAATGAGAAAAAGTGAGATGTCAATCCCTTATGAGGGAGATGTTAGTCACTTTTAGGGCTAGTGCAGCATCCAGAAGCCAAACGTTAGCCCTCCTTGGGCTCTTCCAAACTGCCACAAGTGCAAACAACCCTGTCCATCTGCCATATGCTCATGATGACATCACAAGCCTCCTGGTGATGTCCTGGGTCATCTGGAGCTAACGTTCCACTACAATTGGGTCAATCCCCCTAGGCCAGGCTCAGCCAAAGTTCCCATGATGGAACGTCCTCTTCTTCTCTGGTGTAAAACCTTGATCAAACACTGTCCTATCTCTGCCCCCCTGATGGAGTCTCAAAAACCATCTGATGGGCTCTTCAGCCCTATGGAGGTATGAACTGATCATCTCTCCATGTGTATCGATCCAAATGTTACCTTTCCGTCGGGCATGGTCCTACACATCAAAAGCTATGCCTTCCCTGGGCTCATTAGTCACAGGGATCATAGCAATCTCAATCACATTTCATCATTAATATTATCAAACATATGCATAAAAACATTGATACATCGATCAATAGCTCAAAGACATTACAAAAACCTACAATACAAGATTGAAGAAAAGGGCAAGACGTCCTATTGGGCTAGTATCCACAAGAAAATGGAAGTCTCCCAGAAGGTTTCATCCCAGCCATGTAAATGAGGTGATGTGGCTAGGGGATGTCTAGACATGTGGGTAGGGTGAGAGCTAGGGATGCATAATGTTGGGTCTAAGCCATGACTAAGTGCTTCCTTTTACATTAGTTGGCTCTCCTTTCCGGGTATCTCACATCCATACCATGTCTCCCTCCTTGTACTTTCTAATTTTGTATTTGGTCGTTACTTGAACAACCCTGGTGTATTGTACTGATGGAGGGGGGTGGGCTTCCGCTGTAAAAAATTCCTATTGGGACTGGTGGATTTGTACGTCATGTTCATGTTTCTTGAATATCTTCACTATCCCAATCTCCTTGTTTTTGAATTCATCTAGGATTTGTTGGTATTCTTCTTTCTTGGGACATTCAATCTGATCAAAGTCTTCCTCTGTTGCAAAGGGCATATCTTCTAGAGAATACTCTTGAAGAGTTTGTATCATCTCGTTTTGTACTTTTTCATTATTAACGAGGTGAGTAATATCCTGCACGTGGTCCCCAGTTATTGGCACATTGATGAGATCGCCTATCGTTCCATTTTTTAAAGGAAATTTTAAGAATGTGAGGTCCATCTCAAGGGAGCCACCCAACATTGGAGCAAAATTCCTAGATAACAACATCCCCCACACAATTAGGACATCAACTACCATGATGTCAATGTGGACCATCTTCTCTAGATGCCCCTTTAGGTGAACTTCAACATTTTCAACCACCCCAAGTGTGGGTATGGATTTAGATTTGAAACCACATACATTTCTATAAGGCCGTGTGACCTTCAAACCCACTTGTCACATGACTTTGACTGACATCATGTTGGCACCAACACCTGTATCTAACATGCAATTATTGAGGTTCTTGTTGTTCATTGTCAATGTCATGAAGAAAGGAGGGCTTTCACCATATTGGACCTTGAAGTGATCAGCTTGCATCATAATAGGAGTGTCCATAGGCTCATTTGATCCTGAAAAGAAAGTGTCAAATCGTTCCTTGATGGATGGGATCTTGATTGCTTCTCTTAGGGGAACGTTTACATGCATTTTTTATAATGCCCCTTCAAATTCAAAGTTCAGGTCAACCTTTCCAGCCCTGGATGTGTTGGGAAGAATCATTTCTAGGGGTGGGGGCTTTGCTTGATCAACAACGGGTTGTTTCAAATTCTTTCTTCTGTACACCTGAAATTCCTATTTCTTTAGCTTTTCTCGTGATTCTTGATCCAGGTTGTTTATCAACGCCATCCTTGCTAATCTAGCTACTTCTTTCACGACTTCCTAATTTTCCACATCTGTGATATTTATTTGAGGAGATTCCATGAAACAATCCATGTTGTTGACTTGTCGATGGGCACTATTGCAAGGGAACTCATGTTCCCAATGTGCTTCATTGCATTCCAGGCACCAAGGATTTTCATCAACAACGTTTGCAGGGGCCAAAGTGTTCGGAGCTTCATGCTCATTCTTTGGTTTATAAAATTGGCCCCCTTTCTGGAATTGTCCTTTGTACAGGACCCTGGGTGCCTGGGTCTAAGATATTTCAAATTCGACAATCTTGTTCATCATTTCCTTTTGATTTTTTATGATACCATCCATAGAGGCTTGTAGATTGGTGATACTAGTACATAGATCTGAAGTAGGCTCAGCATTGTGTACTATCTTTGATTTAGTGTCTATCCTCCCCCTTGTGTTAGCAAAAGGCTCAATTTTGGATGAAAGGAGGTTCCCTTCTATTTTGGTAGCGAGCTCTTGGGATTCTTGAATGGACTAGGGGTTTTTGTCTCTAAGAAGATACCCTAGTTGGCCATTGAAAGATCTGGTGTAAACATGGATGAGGTAGTCATCTTTCGGATGATGGCTTGCAGGAATTCTTTGTAGTAAAGTCTCGAATCTGGTGTGGAACTCCTAAATGGACTCATTTTCATATTTGGCAAGGTTATTCAGTCATGTGAGAAGCATATTAGGGTCTTCTTTGACATTCAATCTTTTAAGAAAGGCCTCTTCAAGTCTATCCATGGTTTTGATGCTTCCATCGGGGAGGCTTAGGTACCAATGCCTTGAGGCATCATAAAGAGTAGCGAAGAACAACTTCATGACTAGATCTTTAGCATCATCACTAATGGGGTGAAGCTAAAAGAATGCCAAAAAGTTGTTCATATGCTCTTCGTCACTGATTCCATCAGTACCGGTGAATTTAGGCAACCACTTCTCATACTTGGGTGGCATTTTCCTAGGGTAGCCTAGTATGGCTGACATGTCTAACGGCCTGAAAAGAGTATATGACCATTGTCTTTGATTGTTGGTTGGGTTCGTTGTAGTGGTCTGAGAGATAGACATGATTCTTAAAGGAAGGATCTTCCCGAAAAGTGATTTGACAACATGATATTTCTTGGGAGGCTTCCTTCTAAAAGACAAAGGAGGATTATTGAACCTCTTTCTAGTTTGTGGAGTCGCCAGATAGTTTACTTGAAACTATCAAAGAAAAGGGAAAACACCCTAGTGGAGTCACTAGGTAAGCTTGTAAGAAAAGGCTCTTGAGGCAAGGCTTACCGAAAAGATTTGTCATTTGAGGAGAATTTACTCAGTGTTCCGTGGAAATGACACCAAAATGTTATCACACAGTTTGTAGCTGGGTCAAATGGCTATAAGGTAGAGTTCCAAACTGGCATAACAGGAACCTATCCCACCCAATGTCACCTCGATGGGAAGGTTTTTTCTATTTAGGGAGCTGAGGCCCAAGAGAGACGTCCCCGATGACCTGGGGTTTTGAAGAGGCAAAGGTTTAAAAGAACAAAAGGTAAAGTTCCCCCTTCATAGGTCGCCACCAATATAGATAGTCCTGGCTAAACAACTAATGATGAAGTGGATCCCTAATGAAGAACACCTGCCTGGAACAAAGCAACAACAAACTAGTGTACACAAGCTATAATTCAATGGGTTAGTACTTCATAAGACTTATCTAATATTTAAATAAGTAATTATGGCAATAAATATTGACGAAGTCAATGTTTATCAATATAGCAATGCAAATAATATCACTTCCTCAATAGATACTGAAATGACATGGCATTCAATGTAACAAATCAACACAACATCAATTAATGCCTAAATCACCATTCAATTTCCCTTTAAACAAGACGTTTCTCCATAAAGATGAGATATTCAAGTATGAAATCAACAACTTAGGATTAGTAGTTAGTTAGGGTTTCAATTTAGAAAAGAGTTTTGAGAGTTCTTTGATCACTTTTACTTCAACGCTGGAGGTCTAAGATCAGTGCCTGAGGGTTAATGGAGTCAATTTAATGGAGGACGCAAGGGTTGAAGGAGGATGACTAAGGACTAGAGGGAAGATTCCTGAAGTGTTTCTATGGCAAAGCCCCAAAATCAAAACCCTAGGGGAGAGAGGCTTACTCCAATGTTGCTAAAGTAAAGCCTCGTGCTCTCTCCTCCTTCCTTAGGTTAACTTGGAAAAATGGCTAGCATGAAAGATAAATCAAGACAAGAGAGTGCAATGAGGGAGAGTGTTTTTATAGCAAGGCTCTATCATCAAACCCTAGAAGAAGGACAGCCCTAGGTGTAGATAGCCTAGGCCTGGGATGTGTCCTTCTTCTTGACTTATGAAAGTATGGCTAGCTCAAGGAGAAGAAGAAATAAGAGTGTAGCTATGGCTAGGCTCTTTCTTCCTTCTTCAATGGTTGAAAATTTCTCTATTAAGGGACATGAGACAAGGACTTACTTGTGTGCTTGTAATCTAGGTTTTTTGATCAGAAAATTATAAACATATGCAATAATATAAGACTACAACCATTCAATCAAGAAGTTTTGCAAAAAAAACACTTAGATATCACCATGAAATAGCATGCAAACCCTAGTTGTAAAACCTTCCTTCAAGAAAAATTCCAAAAATACCAAGAAATGCCTTCCTTCAACAAGTGTGCCTCACTAAACCACCCAAAATACCCAAGTAGGGCGCTAAAATCAGACCTTGAGTGATGTGTTATTATAAAATGAGGTTAAAACTCCTCAATATATACTATATCAATGACCTTAATTAATTTTTAGGTCATAAAAATGGCCGACAATGACAAAATATCAAAAGTAATATTGTTTTACATTAAATTTACTTTTTAAAACCCTAAATGAGCAAAGGTGAGACGTCAAGCCCTCCTGAGGGAGATGTTAGGCCCTTTTAGGGCCACTGTAGCATCTAGAAGCCAAACGTTATCCCTCCTTGGGCTCTTCCAAACTACCACACATGCCAACAACCATGTCCATCTGCCATATGATCATGATGAAATCACAAGCCTCCTAGTGATGTCCTAGGTCATCTTGGGCTAACATTCCACTGCAAGTGGGTCAATCCCCCTAGGCCCGGCTCAGCCAAAGTGCCCCTAATGAAATGTGCTCTTCTTCTCTGGTGCAAAACCCTGATCAAACACTGTCCTATCGTTGCCCCCTGATGGTGGTCTCAGCAACCATCTAATGGGCTCTTCAGCCCCATGTAGGTTCGAACTAATCATCTCCCCATGTGTACTGGTCCAAATGGTACCTGTCCGTCGGGCATGGTCCTACACATCAAAATCTATGCCCTCCATGGGCTCATTAGTCATAGGGATCATAGCAATGTGAATGACATTTCATCATTAATATTATCAAACATATGCATAAAAACCTCAATACATCGATCAATAGCTCAAAGACATTACAAAAACCTACAATACAAGATTGAAGAAAAGGGCAAGACGTCCTATTGGGCTAATATCCACAAGAAAATGG
This sequence comes from Picea engelmannii, assembly GCA_009831015.1. Lineage (NCBI taxonomy): Eukaryota > Viridiplantae > Streptophyta > Pinopsida > Pinales > Pinaceae > Picea > Picea engelmannii. The sequence continues at coordinate 87,443 of ML784740.1, forward strand.
AAGTCTCCCAAAAGGTTTCATCCAAGCCATGTAAATGAGGTGATGTGGCTAGGGGATGTCCAGACATGTGCGTAGAGTGAGAGCCATAGATGCATAATGTTATCTATGGGTTCCTTTGTAGAAGGTGAGCTGTACCTATCATGGATGCAATTTTTTCCAAGCCCGTTCTTTCCTTTATTCTTTTCCTTTATTTTCTTTTTATTTTTATTCAAGGGCTAACCAGAGGACACTGCCTTGGCATGGTGACGAGATTTAATAGTGTTACCCACAAGTACTTTCACAAAGATGAGAAGGTTGTCTTGTGATGACACCCCCTTTCCCTTGGCCATGCAACCAAAGGTCATTGCCCTGGTGTGGTAACCAGATGGTGGAAATTTCATACTATTAGATACCCATGAACCTAATAGGTTGGCTCATGATGAGACCCCCTATCCTCTTGACTAGGTATTGTTGGTTATTTTTTGGGTCCCTCCTATTTCTTCTTGAGAGGCTTTTTATTTCCTTCTCAGGGATCCCTGGGTGAAGCATCTCATGGTTTTATTTCTAGGCTTTTATCTTTACCATCTGTTTTTACTTTCAAGGCCTTTAGCCCCTTCTTCCCATGAGATAAGGTGCAACTCTACAAACAGGTCAATCCAATGCCCAGACAAGGGGAATGGGATAAATGAGCGGGAGATAAGATGAAAAAGTGGTGGTATGATGGGAGTGGACGACGGCTCTTCAGAAATCCCCCCGGTGGCAAACCAAAACCTATTTGCACAGCCTTGCTAGAACACCATGTCAATATCCCCAAGCATGGTCAAGCGGGCTAATGTAAGATCCAAGAAATTGTTCGAGATAAAAGGAATCAGATGCATATATTTAAAGGTTTTAATGATCAAAAGTGACACATACCATGATACCTGGACCAATTACCTCCTCCAATACAAGATCAAACCGATGGTGATGGATGTTGTTGTTGCTGACAAGACGAATCTAATGGCAAAAGAAAAGGATGGGCCCTCCAGGGCCATGCTCAGGTCAATCCTTCTCTCGGTACTCCATGGAGAAAGAACCTCCTCCGATACAAGATCAAACCGATGGTGATGGATGTTGTTGTTGCTGACAAGATGAATCTGATGGAAGAAGAAAAGGATGGGCTCTCCAGGGCCATGCTCAGGTCAATCCTTCTCTCGATACTCCATGTCTAGGACCTGTAGGCCTCGAGACATGATCTCCTAGTTATCCTTAAAAATCGGGGATAACACTTACATCCTCTCATCTTCAAAGTACAAGTTCTACTATGTTTATTTTTTTTGCTGCAGCTATTACTTTTAACTTCAAATTATTGAGTTATATTTCTACCATTATATTATCAACATATACTTTAAAATTATTTTATACTATACTAGTTGACATTTTAAAGAACACAGTCAACAATAAGAAAGAAAATATATATGAATTTGCTTCAAAATAGCAACCAAGTTACTTGATCTTATCACCCGCACGCCTAATTCTTTATTCCATAGTAACCTTCTCTAGGTAAACTCTAGAACTTGACTCCTTCTCATAACCATCAAGTTCAATTCATGCACAAATACTTAGCAACATCCTGCCTCTTCTATACTTTTCGCCCCTCTTTTGTTACCAAGAAGACTAGCCTCTTCTATACTTTTCTCCCCTCTTTTTTTACCAAGAAGACTAATAGCTTTCCTAGGTATTTATTTTCAAGGTATCCTCATCCCTAACTAGAGGGAGTCTTTGCCTAACTTTGTGCTAGCTTGTTCCCTCACCTCCCACATCTTTGGGATTAGGTTTACAGTTGTCCTCATTTACCCTGGTAGTTTTTATCCTTTTTCACTCTTCCATGGAATAAAGAATTACTCTTTTATAATTGAATTCTCTCATCAATTTGTCTCAAGTAAAATAGAATAAATTTAAAATAATATTTACACAAATATTTCTCATCATCAAATGTTTATGATGATATAATGTTAGCTTAGGTCTTTTCTCAATAGAATAACTCAAATTTAAAATTATTCAAATGTTTTAAATGGAGGAATATTAAACAAGACACCTAAGAGATCCTCATGTGGACAAAGAACACAACAAATAAATATAAACATAGAAGAGAGTAATATTGTGTATGCTGGAGGTGATGGTGGATAGAAACCATGCCATACCAATCTTGAACGGGCACATGTAGTCTCACAATAAAAAAATAAATGTACCCCAAACATAGAAAATTCTCAATATTCAGGAAGCCTAGGAAGTCTAGGAGAGCTACTCGACTCGGTAGCCCAGAGAATTGAAAAAATATAAAATATTCCACAAGGGAGCACAAGAGAAGATCCGATTTTTCTTGGGAAACATTTCTTGATGTTGCACAACACTCAATACAAAAATCACCAAATAAAACCACACATAGAGAAGGTCATTCTTAAACCAGAAAGGTCATTCACAGATCAAGTGATGACCTAGATTCCTTGGGAGTAGGACCATCTTCCTTTATGACACTACATCAATGCACAGATGATGCTCTTGTTGATTTCATTTTCGAGCAATAGTTAGAGACTATTAGATTGAAGAAGAGAGTAATTGAGCTTAAGGATGCACCAACTCCCACTCTTTGCAAATCCATTTACCATATTTCCAGCAGATAAATCTCTTGCAAGTACTCCCAAAACCTAAAATCCAATCACAAAAGTCCTTCAATTGTTGAGTGGAGTCAAAGGCTATGTTGGTAAAAACATTAACAAAATACTTGACATAATGAGACATGCATAAGAGGTCAATATCACTCTAAGTAATCTTTCAAAAAGGATTACAAATTTTACTGAACATTTGTGAAAATTTTTGGAGCATGATAAATCTTATTATCAAAATGAGGTAAGTGCTTTTTCCCATGAGTCACTAGTATTAATGAGTACCAAAGAATTCAGAAACAACTTGCCTCAAAGAAAAGAATAAGGAAAATAAAGGAAGGTTGATAAGAAAAAATAAATGTGTTGAAAGGTGCAATGACTTCTTACGAAAAGATCCATGGAAGAAGAGGAAACACTACTTTAAAAGAAATTACTATTGTTAATGAACTTGAGGGCCTATATTTTTTAGGAATTCAACCATAATCACCAAAGGAGAGCTTGATAGTGAGTTAGCCACAGTGAAAACCACATTGGCTAAATACTTCAATAGTCTCGATCAATTTGGTGATGAGGAAATGAAGCAATGGCTTGTTACATTTTTCAATAACAACGAACACCACTTCTTAGTCATCGACCAAGTCCAACTTGAATGCAAAGAAGTGGAGGAGATTATTTTCACTCTTTGAGTTAAGCAATCACACTAATCAATGGTTACATTGATGACTAGGTCAAGAAGGCCATGGAACAGATTTTCATCCCAGAATAAGCACCAAAGATAGTTCAATATTAGTCCAAATAAATAACTCCTATAAAGCCATATGCATACCTACAATAGAAAAACTAGAACAATAGACCCTTCCTTTTTCATAAGTAGTCAAGAAAACATTTCATCTTCTTTTTCTCTTATTTTCTTGCATCACTTGGTAATGTCTCAAAATTGCTTCTTCTATGTTTTTTAGAAACCTAACACCCATTTCTAACTATATCCCTTTCTTTTTTCGAGGTCTTTCTTCTATTTTATGGTCCTCAAGAGCCCCAATCCCAGTCCATTTGGGCAAATGCTTTCCCTTTTTACAGACCTTATTTAAAATACAATTGTGTATTTTTTGAACTTGCGTAAGAATTTTTTTAGCATTTACAAGAATTATTGAAAATACAATTGTATATTTTTTGACCTTGCTAGGGTATTGTTTTGGCATAAATAACTACTGATTTTCTAGAATTTCATTTTCAGACATAAGTTTCAATCATGGGTTCACTCTCTATCATTTTTCAATGAAATATCATGTTCGATGCATATGTAGACACTGGCTTTCATTCCGCCAACTGATGTTTTGACATCTATGCTATGGTTAGTAAATTTTGTAGCACTTTGTAAATACTCGATAAAATAGTGTTTGGTCATTTCTTAGACCTTTGTTTCCTTGTCTATATTATCTTAACCAATGTAGTCCATGTTGGACACATCGACTACACTGAGAGGGGGGGGTGAATAGTGTAGGTCTTTTTTTCCCAAAACTCCTTAGTTAACAATCACCATTAAATCATTAATCATTGTTTTCATTTATAACCAATCAAATGTCAACACATATCAACAACATATATCAGAAATATATCATCGACAAGTCATCAACACAAGGAACACAAATAAAACAAGATGTATGTAGAATTTTCTTTTTATTATGGACTACAATCCTTGGGGTTTTTCAGCAACAATTGAATAGATTACAACTCTACAAGAGCACCACCTATATAATGAAAGATTCATCTTACACCCTCAGTAGCAACTAATATGAGGAAAAAATCCTCAACAGATATCAATATGTACCATGAACAAGTGCATCAACCATGCACCAACCTGTGTCAAACAACCTGTAACCAACCTGTACCATAAACAAGTGCATCCAACCATATACCAAGTATATACTAATCATGTGTCAACAACTCATCAACAATGACTCATCAATATGCACCAACATCATCAACTGTACACCTCATGCATGTGCCTACTCATCAACTGTTTGTCTCAACCATGACTAGTTTTGGATTAGTCAACAACCATAACTTGAAATAATCATAACTGTGTACCTGTAATGAATAAAGACCTAAAACTGATACACGATGTTCTTCAGTGTGTTTAATGCAATTTCTCCAGGTGTCACTACTTGGAACCTCTCATAAAAAGAGTTATAGAAAAAATGGCATACCTTGTTGAATTCTGACTTATTTTAGAGAGCGTGCCCCACACAAAATATCTGTTGAATCAATATAAAACTATTAAAAAGAGTACTACAGCCTGTAATCAAACCAACACAATTTTTCTCACTGAATTTGGATCTGTTATGCAGAAGTTATGACGTTTTTACCTGAAACACTTGTTTTAGACTAGTTTCAGGACTAGCCACAAACCCTATTTTCCATGGAGTGTATCTCCAAAAATACAATGAACCAAAAGATGATTTTTTTACCACAGATACTTGGATATGTTTCCTCAATGGAATATCAATATCACGGTCTTAATCATTATAGAAAAAAAATTATTACGAAAATGGTGAGATGACCTGTAAATAACATACCTTAGAAAGCATCATGAAAAGAATTTATCCTCCCTTGAATTTTGGCCCTGTTTTATTAACCTTCCCTCTGAAGTTAGGCTTATATATCCTTTGTTTACCTCAGTCACCTATATATATATATATTCAATGTTCTCAAGTGTTCCACACCAAAAATGCTTAAGAAGCTCTCACAAGAAGCTCTCCACCAATACTCTAAAAGATATTCTCACAAGAAGCTCTTCATTGACCCACAAAAATGATGATCTACAAGAGACCATTGTTATATTATTTATACTTTCATCCTCTAGGTCACTTAACCCATTTTTAGGTCACTTAACCCATTTCTAGGTCACTTAACATATTTTCCTTGTTTTAGAGTTAACCACTTTCCATAAATAGAAAGTTTTCTAATACTTTATCATTTAAATACTCCTTCTTGTTTCTGTCACCTTACTTTGTCATTTCTTGATTTTGTCACTTCTCTTTATTATTTAAATAATCCACCTTGACTTTGTCACTTTACTTTATCATTTAAATAATATTAACCCATTTCTAGGCCACTTAACCTATTTTTCTTATTTTACGGTTAACCACTTTCCATAAATAGAAAGTTCTCCAATACTTTATCATTTAAATATTCCTTCTTGATTTTGTCACCTTACTTTATCATTTCTTGATTTTGTCACTTCTCTTTAATATTTAAATAATCCTTCTTCACTTTGTCACTTTACTTTATCATTTAAATAATCATTGCTTCTTTTAGGTCACTTTGACTTCTTTGACCTTAGGGGATCCAAGCCTTCATGTGGGGGTCCTTCATCTTCGTAAGGCCATAAATCACAAAACATGAAGAGTTATGTGACATTCCACATACCACCGGAAATGGCACGACAAGCACTATCCATGTAGGATAGTTTCACCAAGAATTTCCTTGATCTTCATCTCATTATTCCACATAAAAGCATGGGTCCTCCAACCATTATTCTAGGATAACTCAATCCGCAAAGTGTCTTCCCATGAGGAATTTCACCATAAAGGGACCACTTTGGATTTCATCCATTTGTGCACCTTATAAATCATGATAAGACAATAATGAGAGCATGGGTCCTCCAACCATTCTTCTAGGATAACTCAATATGCAAAGTGTATTCCCTTGACAGATTTCACATTGATGTGATTGATGATTATTGATTGGAGTTCATCCATTTGTGCATATTATCAATCATGATAAGACAATAATGAGTCATCTATACATTTTTCCAACAGTGCATCATATACTAATGAAACCACATCGATCCATCTTCATCATGTATCAATGAAAACTCATTGATCCATCTTCATCTACGCATTCTCATCAAGGACAATACATATTACATTACATCAATCATCAATCAATCAATCCTTTGGCATAAATCAATCACTTGACATAAATCAATGACATCAATCAATCAAACCATTGGCATCAATGAAAACATGATCCAACAATCTCCCCCTTTTCCATTGATGGCAATACCAATATTGATGTCAATACCAATTACCAATTATTGATGTCAACATGTATATAAGGCATGCTCTACATCAATAGTCAATGTGACTATCTCTCCCTATCAATAATCATCAATCACATCAAATGTGACTATCTCTCCCCCTTTGACATTAATGGCAAAGGGCCATTTTCCTCTTGGGGCTACTCCCCCTGTCTGAGTGCCTTTGATATTCCTTTGAATAATCTCTCCCCTTTTGAAAAAGGGATATCACTATGATGTAATGCTGAAAATACATCTAACATACTCCCCTTGTGACCATCGCTCCTCTTGGAATTATGCCTCTATGCTCTTTCTTCAAATATAGGGCTCTTTTCTAGGTATGCATCTGATAAATATCTCCTCCTAGAATCATGGGAAGAATAATGACTCCCCCTATGGGTATGTCTCTTCTATATTCTCTGCGATATGAACTATGTACTACCATATAACGATCCTTGGACCTAGTCATGCATCAAACTCATGCTATACCAAGCATCATGAAGCAAAAGATATGTCAACAATGAAATAAAGAATCATGAGAAAACTATCAACCAAGCACATCATGTACATAAATGTGTGCTCATCATGCACAACACCTATGTACATCAACATCATGCAATGCACCAAAAGATATCATCCATGGAATGTATCAATCATATGCCTCTATCAATATGCCAACATGTGCATCTATCAATACGCCAACCATGTGCATCCACCAATATGCCAACCATGTGCATATACCGATATGCCAACCATGATCATCTACCAATATGCCAATCATGTGTCATATCACTCATGATATGTCTCCATCATGAACCAAGTGCTACAATCATGTATCTTAAACAAATACCAATTGTTGTGTTGATCAAGTAGTACCAATGGTATAGTATCATCAAGCATATGCTATCTATGAGTGTGCCAAACATGTACACCACCATGCACCAATACCACAAAATGATGAATCCCATACATGTATGTCAAATGCTCCATAAAACATGTGTCAATCAACCTGTTAGTAGGTGCCTCTACCAGTGTACTAGAAACGTACCAATCATGCATCAACTATAGATCATCAATGATGTACAACATGATCATCTCATCAACTCACTAACCACATGTCCCAATGTGTAGCCCATCCATATGCCAAATGCATGCATCAATCTTTTCAACAAGTAAGCTTCCAATACATCATCAAGATATATCATATAACTAAAGTGTCATAACATCACTGTTATAACCAACATTGTTCTTTAACATAAAATGCATCAATCCATACTCATGGGTTAGTGTCATGCATCCAATATTTATGTTACATCATCACCTTACATAATCCAATATAGAATTATGAAAACCTACAAAAAATAGTGTTAGAACTTGTAATAAACTATGTCAGACCCTACATCACAGAGTTATACCATCACATCAAACTACAATCCCTGTGCATAGCCCTTTTCCTTAGGCTTCACCACATATATGTGGTTTGCTGCATAGACAACTTGTGTATGTATGCAACCTATACAAGGTCAGCCTACGTATGTATGTAACTAATACCATTGTCACCCATGTATGCACTAGTAGATGACACATTTGAACTTCCCTTTAGTCTTTCATTCTGTTTTGGATGCTCTGTCTTCTTCACCCACTTTTGTAGATGTCCCTGCTCCTCAGAACTTGAGCTCTGAGCATCCATATTTTCAAAGATGTCTCCCTTCCTTACTTCATTCCTTCTTCTAGCCATGCTATTTGAAGTCCTCATCATAGAATTTTTTCTTGTGTTCCAGCACTCCTGGGATTTTTGGTCAAATCCACTACAGTTGTAGTATCTCATGGTGTTACAGTGAACAACAATGTGTCCTACTTTATCACATATCCAACACCTTATGGTGTTATGAAATATTCCATTATATCTTCTTTCATATGATATACATTCAAAAGATTGGTGACCATATTCACTACATGAATAACAATGGCCATGAAAAATACTTTCTTACCTTTTCTTTGGTGTCCCAAAGATAGCTTCTTGATGTATTCCTTGCTTTGTTCTTTTGAAATTTTTTTTGCCTTGTGTAGATCGTTGCTTTTCAACATTGTCTTCCTTCTTTGATGGACTTACCTCATGCTTCTTTGAGGTGCTTGCTTCAACATGTGTAGCTTCTTCTTTGTATCCAAATCCTAATTTATCACATGGTGATCTTTGACTTTCCAATATCTCATCCAAGATTTGTGAGCTATTCAAGAGTTTTTTTGAATTCTCTACCTTCTTTATAAGGTAAAAATTTGTAGCTTCTAACTTATCACATGACTCTTCCTTTTCATTAATTTGATTCTTCAAAAGTTCTTCTACCCTTTTGGCTTCTTCAATTTGGGTCTTGAGATGAATAATAGTTCAAAACTTTTGCTAATCTCATCATCTACCTTCATATATTCTTTTTAATTCTTTAGTCTTGTGATCTCTTCTTCATTTTCTTCTAATTGAGTCTTATTTCTCTCTTATTGTTCCTTGACCATTCCCTTTAACTTCAATATGTGCCTTTGACTTCTCCTAAGAAACTTCTTAGTGTTATCCGAAAGATAGTTATAGTTTGTATAAAAATGATCACTTCTATATCTATATAAACCCTCTTCAACTTCTTTTTGAAGTTCTAATAAATCTTCTTCTATTATTTCCATGGGATAATTTCCATAAAACTTTACACAAACTATTTCTAGATCATCTTCTTCACTTGAGAAAAATTCAACATCATCACGTTTTGACTCACTGCAATCAAGAGTCTTTGGAGATTCTATACCTTCATTTGAAATACTTTTTGGATATTCCTTTTTTCTATCTTCACTTCAAATGTTTTCAAGATCACATTTAAAAATAATACAATCAAGGGTTTTTTGAGATTCTTTACCTTTGATAATCTTGATGGAGTGGTCTTCAATATTTTCCTTCTCCTTCTTTCTTTGATATGTCTAGTCTAGATTTAGCCATAGATCCTTGGAAAAAGTGCATTGTTCCATGCTTTCTTTGATATGGCTTGAGAGTCCACTAAGAATGGTCTTAAGAGCCAATGCATCATTCTTTTTTCCTTCCCTTTGAGTTGCAAACTTTGACTTGTTCTTCAACGAAACTGATCCACCAATGGTTGCCTTCCAAATGGCTGCTCCCATTGTCTTCAAATACACTCTCATATCTATTCAACAAGTAGAATGGTTTTCCTCATCAAGGATTGGTATTTCATAATCCATTTGTGTTTCTATGGATATCCTTCAAGCTTGTTAAGTCTTGTTGTTAAGGCGGGCTCTAATACCAATTTTTGGACACACCGACTACACTGAGTGGGGGGTGAATAGTGTAGGGATATTTTTCCCAAAACTCCTTAGTTAACAATCACCATTAACTCATTAATCATTGTTGTCATTTATAACCAATTAAATTTCAACACATATAAGAAACATATATCAGCGATATATCATCAACAAGTCATCATCACAAGGAACAAAAATAACACAAGATGTATGTACAATTTGCTTTTTATTACGGACTACAATCCTTGGGGTTTTTCAGCAACAACCGAATAGAGTAAAAATATACAAGAGCACCATCTCTATAATGCAAGAATCATATTACACCCTCAACACCAACTGAGATGAGGAAACAATCCTCAACAAATATCAATCTGTAATGTTCCTGACTTGGCTAGTCTAGGAAACGTTGCTAATGTGTGTGTAGGATCAAAGGTTTATAGCATATAAATGATCATACAAATAATAAATGCGACAAAGGACTATAAATTTTGTATTATGATATCTCTTTGGATTACAAAAAGGCTGAATGCGATTGAATAAATTGACAATACTCGACTAGATCAATAGACAAAGGATCTTAGCTGAAATACAAATAAGCAACTGTGGCTGAATAAAATAACAACACTCGGCTAGATCAAAATAAAAAAGGATCTTAGCCAGAATATAAATAAGCAACTAAAAGATAATACTCGGAATATGGGAGTAGTGCGCAATCAATGAAGAATGATGGAATACCTGGATGATCTTCCCGGTGACTAGGGTGTGTCTTTCAACATCGAAATCAGCCAGCTGGTGTCTTCCTCATGGAATACACTGAACTATCTCTCCTGAGATGCACCTCTTCTCCTTAATGACAAGTCATAATCTTCATAATGATGAATTAGGTCGTTGACCCTTCCTTTATAGCTTTCCAAAACCCTAAATCATGTTGAAACCCTAATTCACTGTTGATTTCCAAAACCCTAAATCACTGTTGAAACCCTAATTCATTGTTGACTTCTATTTTTAGCTCATAATGACTTAAAAGTGCTTTTAACCCTTTTTAGTTGAATGTCACTT
>ML784740.1:107926-155181 GCA_009831015.1 Picea engelmannii
CAAAATTAGAAAATGAGATTATCATAAATCAGTCAGTTATCATGCAAATTACCTCCGTGGTCAGAATCAGTGTTATTGAACTATTGGAAGTACGGAGTCACAAATTGCAGGAAAGAAGGACGATGGGTGATATGAATCAACAACAAAAGGGTTCAAACTATATTTTGTTGCCTATACAATGCATATGGGTGTGTGAACAATAAGTGTGCGTCGAATATATATCTCTGCCAAAGATATATGTTGAACAATTCACTTATTTACAAACTTTCTTTGACATTGAACAATTTATCTTATTTTCCTATTTTTACAAAATTTTATACAAAATGTTTTCCCTACAAAGACTTCAAAATGTTTAAAAATGAAATTTCCATAAATGAGTCGATTATCAAGAAAATTACATTACTGGTCTAAATATGTGCAATGGAACTATTGGAGGTGGAGAATTGTGAAGTGTGGGAGTGTAGGAGGATGACTATTATGAATTATCTACACAAAGGTTCAAATTACACTAGATCTTGTCTTTGCAGAGGAAATATTTGTCAGGACGATGTCTCTATTCCCAACAAATATATGTCTGGTAGATATGTATGTTTAACAATACTTTTTTAGCTAAGAAGATGCATAAAAACATTTTGTAAACTATTAAAAGTGTGGAACTGTGAAGCACAGGCATGCAGGAGGATGAGTGATATCAATTATCCACATAAGGATTCAAACTAGACTAAGTCTTGATTATGCGAAGGATATACCTATGTGTATGTGCAGGGAATATGTGTTGCTTTCCACAATTCTAATGTGTGCATACTTTGCATTAGTTTTTTCCGATCCTGATCTCCAAACAATTTACATTGTTTCCCACGTATGCTAACCTGCCCATTGAACATTTCACTTATTAATCCCTACTACAAGCCTAGGACTATAGCAATTAGTTTTGCGTTGACCATGACTTTTTTTGCTTTGACCCAAAGTTTCTCTCTTTTTCCCATAGTTTAAATTTGTTACAAGTGATCAACTTTTTGTTCTTGGCTTCTAATTGGTCCTTCAAAACAAGATCTTATTGTGGGGACAATGACAATAATTTAATAAGCAATTTAATTCCACACATTTAGCAGATGGTTGGAACATGCTCAGGTATGGGTGCAGAACTAGTGCATGTAAACATGCTCATGTATGGGTGCGGAACTAGTGCATGTACGAGTGTGGAATCACTGCATGTACACGTCTCAAAGTGGTGCATATACAAGTCTCAAAGTTTTGATACCATATGGGTTTCCAAAGCTTAAATTTGTGGTCCAAACAATTTGTTTTCTATTTTATTGTTGATTTTTTATATTTGTAAATTAAAAAAAATTAAAAAATATTTTTTACACCAAACATATATGTGGATTATATGTTTTTGGTCAATATGTATAATGAAATTTTATTAAATTAATAATTAAAATCTATTTTTAATATATGTGGAGATGCAAACTACATGTGTGTTTAGTATTGATTCTCGTCTATTCTAGCCTCCAAACATTTTACATTACTTCCATCATACCCTAACATCCCATTGAAGACTTCACTTATTTAAATTTCTTAGGACATATGTTAATCTTCTCATTGAACACTTGATTTATTTACCAAGTTTTACTCCACATTAAACACTTTACCTTTTTTCTTATTTTTACAAACTTTTATGCTAAATTATTTTATGCCAAACACTTTACATTGTTTCTCACATATGCTAACCTCCCCATTAAACATTTCACTTATTTACTAAGTTTTACTCCACATTGAATATTTTGCATTTTTGTTTATTTTTATAAAGTTTTATGCTAATTGTTTTTACCATAGCATAAACAATAATGTTATTTTATTTTATTATATAAATTATCTCTTGACAAAGATCATTCATTATCTATATATCTAGTTATATATAACATATATTTCTTAATAGGAATTGCAACCTTTGTTTAATTTACATATTCTCACATAGTCCAATACATATAAAGAATACTTTAATATATAGAGACAATACTTTAATTTTAGTCTGAATTTAAGAATTTTTAACACTGTATCATAAATCTTAGTTTCATCAATTTGTAAAATGACATACTATGTAAAATCTTTAATAATTAGAAATAAATAATTATTAAAATTGAAAATCTTTATTATAAAATAAATTTATATAATATTAATTGCACTATATATATATAAAAATAAGTTTAATATTTTTTATAGATTATTATTTTTATATAATAATTAATATAAATTTCAAATCCATACTCTATTCTTTTTTTAAGAGGTTACGAGTTCAAATCTAGAGGGGGTTAGGGTAGGGTAGGGTATGTATACCTGGTAGATTTTACCAGTCAAATCGTTGGGTGGAGGGGGTTCCCTTGTCCCACAAACAAAAGGGTCTCATACACCAATTTGGTGTGGCTTGGTCGTGACCTTAAAATAGATTATTATTATTATTATTATATTCTTCCATTTTACCAACCAACTAAATAGATATATAAATCTTATGAAATAAATAAACAAAATTATTAAATGTATTTTTTCTTACATTTTTTAAATAAATATTTAATTATTTAAATTATTTCTATAATAACTTAAAATAAATTTTAAATTCAAATATCATTAAAAATCCTATAACAAATTTTACTTACCAAGTTGAACATATAGTAATAGAAGCTTGTTTGTAAAATATTGTAAAGACACCTTGAGAATAAAACATAACTTTAAAAACATTTATCAATTACCTTCACTTTAGCATATTTTTCTTGTTGTCAAAACCGATTTCAAAAGTACTAGTACATCAGTTAACTTGTGGCTAGTGAACATCGATGCGGATTCTACTCACTCTTTCTCTCCATCGTTATTCTGAGTCAAACACTTGGTTGGTGAGATGGGTTATGAAATCTATGTGATATAGAAAAACAAGTTATGAAATCTAAATCGATGGCTAAGAGAACTCACGACTAAATAGAAGAGATTAGGTTTGGTTTATTAATTTTTTAATTCAATAAAGTTAATCATTTTTTATTAATTTCTTTTTATAAAATTTATAATCATTTTTTATTAATTTTTTTTATAAAATTAATAAATTTTTTATTGAAAGTTATAATTTTAATTAATTAATAAAAATAAAAATTTATTAAAATTATCATATTTTTAGATTATTCAAATTTAAAAATATAAATTTATGGAAATTGAACTTTACCTAGTTGAACAAAAAAAATTGACAAATTGAGTTGGTAAATTTTCTAACTCACTCCACGGGGACAAGTGATATATGGCCCCAATGGAAATAAGATTTTGCACTTTTCTTGGGGTTTCGAATGCACTTAGTAGGCTCATCAATAGTACTCACTCCAAAGAATATACCAAAGGATAGAAGTTTGTTAGCTTTTTCTTTAAACGGTATCTATATCTAAACACATGGCCCGTGAAATAAAGTCATGTAGATTCTTTCATCTGCTCAATTAATTCTAGGTATTTGCTGGGCCACATCAATCCTATAAATTGACAAATCTCTGTATTCCAATCAAGTGAAGATAAATAGGTCACCTCGTTTCATGTGGACCACCTCAATCCAATAAATTGACAATTCTCTATTCCAATCAAGTGAAGATAAATAGGTCACCTCTTTTCATGTAGGAGGTTTGGTTTTGTAGTGGTTGGCATACCTGTGTCTTATGTCTTTTTCACATGGTATCTGAGCAGGCGCTTCCTGCCCTCTTGTTTTCTGAGCAGGTGTATGCATGTCCTGTGTGTGTCTTTTTTCGTTTTCTGAGCAGGTGTATGCATGTCCTGAGTGTGTTTTTTTTCGTTTCTGGCGTGGGTGGATTGTCGTTGCCATTGGCAGTCTCTCCCTCCTTTTCGATCTCATGGGGTTTGGGGATTCCGGCCGATTCAAGTTTTCCTTTGGCGCATTTGGCTTTCTTTCTCCCCTTTCCCTCTATCCTCTTCCTTTCATTTTGGCTCGACGTCAACGCCCATTGCACAGGACGACTTGTGTTTGAGTCCAACGATTCATTTCTCAATCCTTTAGTTGCTTCCCAAACAACAACCCGACGGTCTGCAGCTTCAATCAAGTATTCAGTGGCGCTAACCTTGACGACCAGCCAGACCCCTGTACTGCTCGGGCATGCAAAAAATTGATCTGGGGTGGTGCTGCTGATTCACTCATTAAGGTTGGTGCCAATCCACAGTAAATAGGAGTCTCTGATATCAAACCCGAGACTAGAGTCTGTACGGCCGTAAAATTTCCCTTGACCTCTGCTCGCTAGACCCGATCTCAAATATGGGATATCCAAACTTCCCAATGCTTTGACAGGGTCAGTGCCTCCAGAAGTGGAAGGAATGCAGATGGATCACGTCATAGATCTCTACAGGTTTTCTCGGCATCAGTAACGTGCGAAACCTAACCCATCCAGTTGGACTTGCGGCTCCAGGCCCCGCGGGGGAGGGATCTCAGAAGAATGTCTAGAGGCATATTGATGGAGGAGGTGGTGTAGATGAATTTGGAGAGGCGATATCCCCACTCTGTTGGCCCCTTTGTTAATCTAATATTATCGAAGAAACGAGGGCCACCGTATCTGCAGCTGCCGGTGTATTTGGAGCTGCCGTCGCTGATGAATGCATCGTAGGTTGCCTCAGAATGGTGTTTGCATGTGATCTATGACCACACACTAATTTTCAAGATAATTGTTTTCATATATGAATGAGTGAATGTACCTCCTCTCTCGACAAATCGTGAATTGACAATAAGGAGTTGTTGATCATTAATGGCGATGTCGATGCCATTGTTCGTGAATTTCTATGTGACATTTCCTTCAAATTTGGATGTGAAACGCGAAGTTGCGAAGGTCGCAGATTTGGCATAGGTGTACAATATTGGAGATTCAGTGTATATTGCTTCTTTGTCAGGTTCACACGCCAGCTCTCATATCTGAAGGATTCATGGCTCTTTGGTCTGTTTCAGCTTGTCCTTAGATCATTTTGTGCAGGCGACAGTTTGTGACCTCAGCGGGTGCGTTATTACATTGATTCATTGGTTAGGTATTAATGAAGAGATCAAGGATTTATTAGCTCAACTTTGCATGTGAAGGAGTTTTATGTTTTTGGAGGTTCATGGCATAATTGTTTTCCACTTTAGTGTATTTTGGAGTTTATTGGCAGTATTTTTGCCTTAAGTTTTAAGGCAACCTCCCTTATTTATTTTTTTGAGACTTTGAGAACAACATTTAACTCTCTTTCCAATGATTGGTTGCATGCCACATTTGAAGCTTTTTTGAGATTTTTATATTTTCTCAGGGGATAGATAAATTATGAGAATTGATTCCTCACTTGTACATGGGTACCTAACATGGTCTTGTTTTTCAGGGCCCATATCGAGAACTATTTTTTATGATGGCTATTTATGGTACCTCTCGTTCTTCACCTTTAAGTAGTGGATTCCGTTCCACTAGTGCAAATAGTTTTAGGACTGTAACCAAACACTTATCTCCATGCAGTGCTTGTTTTTCATCTTTGTCGCCTTTAGCTTGTGCTCCATACTTTAGGCATCAGTTGTGACATCCATTGCCATCATCCTTTCCACTCGATTCAACATTGTGGGGGGATGTTGTGCAATGCTTCCTCGGGTGATTCTTCATGCTTTTTTGTTCGATGTCAACTATTTTTAAGAGTGAGCTTCCTCGGGTGATTCTTCATGCTTCACCATTTTTGTTCGAGGTCAACTATGTTTAAGAGTGAGCTTCCTCCGATGATTCTTCATGCTTCACCATTTTTGTTTGACGTCAACTATTTTTAATATTTCTAAGAGGCTCACTCTTAAAAATAGTTTACCTCGAACAAAAATGGTGAAGCATGAAGAATCACCCGAGGAAGCATTGCACAACATCCCCCCACAATGATGAAAACGATGAAGGTAATGGATGTCACAACCGATGACTAAAGTATGGAGTAAGACCTAAAGGTGAAAAAGATGAAAAACAACCTAAGCAAGAAAAACTCCAAAGTGGTGAGCTCAAGGGGACTATGAAACACTCTTAAAAGTAGTTGACGTCGAAAAAAAACAGTGAAGCATGAAGAGTCACCTGAGGAAGCATTGCACAACATCCTTGCACAATATTGAAGTAAGTGGAAAAGATGACAGAGATGGATGTCACAACTGATGATTAATGTATGTAGTATAAGCTAAAGGCAACAAAGATGCAAAATGACCAAAGAAAGAGACACTCCAAAGTGTTGAGCTCTAGGAGACTGTGAAACAAGGTAGTACATGGAGATAAGTCCTTGGCTACACTTCTAAAACTATCTGCACGAGTGACACATGATCCACTACTCAAAGGTGCAGAGCAAAGAGGTACCATTAATAATCATCATGGAAAATAATCATCGATATGGGTCTCGAAAAACAAGAAAATGTTAAGTACCCATGCACAACTAAGGAATCAATACCCACAATTTATTGAACCCGTGAGAAAAGACAAGAATCTCAAAAAGGCATCAAAAGTCGTGTGCAATGAATCGTTGGGAAGAGAGCGAAATGTTGTTCTCAATGTTTCAAACAAGAATGGAGGTTTAATTAGGAGTTAAATAAAAATACTTCCGATAACCTTCAAAATACAATAAAGTGGAAAACAATTATGCCATGAACCTCCAAAAATAGAAAACTCCTTCACATGCAAAGCCAAGTGAATAAATCATTGATTTCTTCATTAATACCCAACCAATGAATCAATGCAATAGGCCACCCACAAGAGATAAAGGCTGAGGTCAAAAACTATCCCTTGCACAAAATTATCAAAGGCCAAGATGAAACATACCAAAGAGCCATGAATCCTTTAGATCTGAGAGCTTGTGTATGAACCTGTAACAAAGAAAAAATGTGTGTTACCTCTCAAGGTTGGTCAGTAAACCAAATGTATGCAAAGAGTGTTTTTTTTCATGGGGGTTTACAAGAGGAAATATACATGGAGAAACCTCTTGGTTTTGTGCAAGAATCTTCTCTTGTATGCACGCTTTAACATTTAGTGTATCGTCTCAAAGAAGCTACCCAAGCTTGGTATAAGAAGATGGACAATTTTCTGATCACTTTAAGGTTTCAACGTTGTCATTATGATCCTACTCTTAACACTATAAGACATGGCAATGATCTCCTGATTCTAGTTTTGTATGTGGATGACTTAATTATCAAAGGGAGTTCTTCATCCTTGATTCAAAATGTTCAACAAGTATTGATGAAACAATTTGATATGATAGATATTGGTCTTTTGCACTATTTTCTTGGTCCGTAGGTTCTTTAATATTCATAAGGAATCTTTATTTTTCAGCAGAAGTATTCCCTTGACTTACTTCAACACTTTGGCATGGTTGATTGTAAGTTTCAACCTACTCCATTCTAGTTAGGTGTCACTCTTCATACCAACTTCTCTTCACCGTGAATCAATATGTCATTTTATCAACAACTGGTTGGGAGTCTATTATATTTGACTCATACACATTCTGGCATCTCCTTTGTAGTTGGGCTTGTATCTTGGTTCTCTCAGGACCACCATGAGAGTCACTAGAAGGAATCTAAGCACATTCTCAAGAATATTCGGGGCTCTACAAGGTTTGGCATTCAGTACACCTCAGGTGCTTCTTAGCTTGGATGTTTCACTAATTCTCATTGAGATGGTTTTGTTGATGATCAAAATCCCTCTTAAGGATTTTTTTATCGCCTCATATCTACTCCCATTGCTTTCTCTTGTAAAAAGAAACCAACAATGGCACTATCACATGCAGAGGTTGAATATCATTATGTTGTTCTTGCTAGTCAAGAAGTCTTTTGGCTACGACAACTATTGATAGAGTTTGTCATTTCACTAGATCATGCCACTACTCTATGGTGTGATAATCAAAGTGTCATTCACATATTTTTCAACCCAGTTGAGCATCAAAGGACAAAGCACATTGAGATTCACATGCACTTCATTCGAAAACTCATCCATGATGGTGTCTTTCTCTTGGAGTACTTTCATAATGAAGAGCTTGTTGTTGACATCTACACTAAACCTTTGGCATCCCCTCATTTTCTTCATTTATGATCAATGCTTGAGGTTAAGAAAGTTGTCTTTAGGGGGTCATCTTGAGTCTGCCTACCTTCACTTTTTTATGATGTATTCTCTTTTGGGGAGGAGTTTTTTCCTATGGATTTTTCTTCTTTTCTCCAGTTATAAGAGTTTGTACATGGGCACATTATTAGGCCTTGTTGTCGAAACCCATATTTGTTCTTATTTGTTCCTCCCTATGTTTTCTCTTATGGGGGGTTGTTCGTGTGTTTGCTTAAACCGTATCTATTTCTAAACACACGACAACTTGTGTGAGTTAAGCTCACATAGATTCTTTCAACTTCCCATCTAATCGTAGGTGCTTGTTTGGCCTCCTCAATCCTATAAATTGAGGACTCCCTTACATATTAGAATCAAGTGGAGATCAATAGATCACCTGTGCTCCTGTAGGAGGTTTAGTTTTGTAGCCCTTTGCATACTTGTGTCTTTTTCACAAAATCAAGAAACAAAATTTCCATTTGGTTGACTACTATCATGTTTTTCATTGGAAAAATGGTATGGTTGATTCACTACCTAAGAAAGCTAGACATATGACACAAGGATCTCTAAGGTCAAATGAAAATCTCTCCACCCACTTTCTACCTTAGACGTATGAAAAAAAAAAGTTTGTGGTTGATTTGACCCTCAACCTTCTCATCATTAATTACATGAACTTGGTTGTACATTATGACCCTTCTCTCCTCTCTCATGGTGGAAAAGAAGCACTTAAGACATGCTCTATCATATCCCCATGCCAAGTTTTATTACCTCTCAGGCTCCCCCCATTCACATTTGGGATTTCATTTTCTCATTTCATCACTTTGTGTCGCTAGAGATTACTTTGTTGCTCCTTCATGTGCTCTCGCATGGGGTTCAACTTGTGGCTTCGGGGTCTGGTTCTTCGGTATTTTGAATTGTTTCCATGCAAGTAATCTTTCCCACAGTTTGTCATGTGTGATCCAAGTGGATATCAGTGGCCACCCACCTTTTCCAACTCGCTCAAAACAAATTTCTGGCAATTTTGAGAATTTACTAATTTTAGCAGTTTTTAACTTCCGGGGCCATTTTGAGGGCCTAAATGAAGGATTTTTTGGATTGAGCTTCTTAATAATAGCCGAAATCTCTGATTGATCCCCTTAAATGAATCTCCTTGATGATACCTTTCCAATGGGTTATCGTGCGCTTAAAACGAAGAACATATCCAAAAGTTACGACCCCGAGAAGTTGATGTACTAACTTACCCAAACGGGCCCACATGACTTTTGGCCCTTCATCTCCTAGAGTTAGGTTTTTGGATGTCTAGGGTTTTTGACATTCTTGTTTATTGTAAAAATGACTTCAGAGCTTCATTGAAATCATCTTCTTACGAATGAGCACGACTGTCACATCTCTTCTCAGAGATAAGCCACCACCATTCCAGCAAGCTTGTTTTCCATTGCATTTTACAGTTTCAACTTATTTCCTTATTGAATAGAAAACTAGTTTTACTATATCTCTTTTGTCCCGTGTTAAGCATCTTTTAATAATTTGTATTCATTTCGTTCTGCTCATAAAATCCAGATCAATGTGTACACACATGGGAGTTCCATTGTAGCCTTTAAAGTGTTTTGGTGGATTGGCCTCTAGCATTTTCAAGTGTTTGCAGAGCACTTGGTTCTTCCTCTGCCATACTTGGTTCCCGATTTCAATTCCCCGTCGACACTATATTGTCTCTCCTCAAACTTTCTTAGCATGAAGTTCTCCATGTGGGGGCGCAGTCAGCCTCTATGTGTCACAACTCAAACTGTGAAATGGAAGGTATGAAAGGGAAACTGAGATACCTGCAACAGGAGCTGCCAATTTTGCACGAATCCAACACTGAGAAAACGCTCTAAGACAAAGAAGAAATGAGGGACAATGAGATAGCAATTTTCTTGAGGCAAGTTAAAATACACTTTGAGCAAATTCAAGCCCTCGGAAAGGAAATTTTTGAGGTGCAACCAAGACACAATCAACATCAAGCATTGGCTCCTTCTATGGATCTCAAGCCTCTTGTGAAGTCAATCAACACTTGCAACAACGACAAGAATGCAACAAGAATAAAAACCCTAGGCGAGATAAATAGAGCTCTGAAGCTCAACTAACTAAGGGTCCATGCAATGTAAAACTGGGTTTTTTGTTAAGAACCCATGTGTGGATATACTCTTGGAAGTATGAAAACTTTTTTTGTATCTAAAACAACGGTCATAGAGCATCTAAGGTTGCTTGTTTCTTTAGTCATGTTAAAGCCCCCTTTTATAATGCAATCTTATCATAGTGTTTAATATATATATACTAATACCAATTAGAAACTACCAAATTTATGAAACAATATTACTTAATTCCCTTTAATGAAACGTTGAAAGGTTATTTAATGGAATCGAAACCTTAAAATTTAACAAAAGAATCCGGAAGAAAAATGTCTGTTTAGTGGAACTGATTGTGACTTAGCTCATTCTGACCTTAAACAACAATTACATCATACATGTTCGATTCGATGGAATATGAATGAACACTGTGTATTGGCAAATTTCATTGAATGTGCAGGTGCAAATGCTTTCGTCCAGGTTCAATGAATGTATGTGTCGTAATCGTTTCAAACCCTTCTGACTCGTGAGTGCAAGATGAAAGCTTGATAAACATTAATTAAGAGAAGACTTGTACAGTACGTATTGTAAGATGCGAATATATTGGCTGTCATGGCGATAACCACAGGCCGGCACAGCCCAATGACGTAAGAAAGTAAGTAACGTCACGCTCTGATAACGACGACGATGACGATGGCTGAATCATGACTGGTTCTTAACGCCGGGAGTTCCTTCAAGCACTTCGTCGGATCGAAAATGGATGAATTCGCTGAAGTGTTTGGAGGAACTCAGGGAGTCACTGAACTGCCGAACTGCTTCCGCAGCGTCTACAGTTAGTGATTACTGCAATGATCAATCCGATGATAATATGCAATCCTGTTGGTAATTCTCAGTTCCTTTATGAATCCCATTTATTCGTCATGAAAATGTTGTTGTCTGGATACATTTACTAGTTTCTTTTCTTGCCCACTTATCAATTAGTTTCGTCTGCAAATTTTCATTTTGTATTAATTAATTTTTGGATATGTGCAACTTTATTTTACTGTGTTCCATGATAATTATTCACTGATTTGAATTTGGTGTGAGGATGTATCCTCGACCTCGAACGAATACAATTAACGTTACCTCCCAGTTCCTTTTCGCTTCTCTCAAGCCTGCCCAACCTAATAGATTAGGATAATACTCCAAGTTTTCTTCTAAACTTGAGTTAGCCATGACTCCACTTTCGATGCCAATGAATGGAATCACTAATAGGCCGCAAAATTATTAGTAACAATTTAAAATCTACTCGTTCGTAGTATCAACCTTCGATCCAATAATTTTTTTCTATTTTATCTCATCATGTTTACTCTTAAAAATTGGGATTTCTGTTTTCATGTTCTGGGTATGTTACCCGATTTGGAGCCATGAATCTTGGTTGCAATCACAACATAGCCAACAATATTCATTGCGATGAATATGTGCACATGGCTATATAGATGTAGTTTGAGGAGTATGCAGGCCACCAGCCATGTTAGCTAGTATCGCCATGCGAGGCTCTATTGAGGAGAGCAAGTATTGTTCTGAACGTATATCACTTGAGCACCACATGATATCCTAGCAAGGGGACCATATAGTATGTGGGATTGAAATAAAAAAATATTAGAAAAACTTGTTAAGATCTGAAAAGCTCCCCAAGTGCTCTAAAGTACGTTCTAGAATTATAATAGGACTAATGGAGAATGTCAAGGGACATTTAACTCCTAGGTGCTTAAGTAAAGAAACATGCGAATTTTATTTAAACTCTCTTGTTTCACCTTATAATATGAAGAGTTTCAGCATTATGTTATTGGCACATAGTTGAAAAAGTAGGGACTAAAAATCCATTTTTAGTGTTTTAGTTCAAAAATCCATTTTTAGTGTTTTAGATGTGCTTTTAGATGTGTCGGTAGATAATTTGGTTTTCATGCTAATACACACCATCCATTCCTATCCATTCCTTTCCAATAGATTCTATTAGATTGATTTGTTTGGGATCACATTTTTTTGTAAAGCTACCTTGATATTTTAGAGTCTTAGAGAGGTCTAATGTAACATCCCTAACCCATCCGAGGAACATTACTGTGCGAAATACTCATATAAACAATTTTTTTGCTAATTAAATGAATTCATTTGGTTTTTTTATATGAATATTCTGCACTGTAATGTTCCTCGAATGGGTTGGGGGACGTTACATTATGGTATCAGAACTCAGGTTCAAACACCGGGCTTGTATGGGCCAAGATGGCTACGAATTCGTGAAATTCATCGTTGTAGATTTTGTCTATGACAGGTTTGGGGAAAAATGAATATTTTAGAGAGAATTCCCCAATTTCGTGAGTGAACTTCAAATTTTAATGGTCGTCTGTAGAGTTATAGACAGTTTGGAGAATCGACGACTAAGATTGTGTTTGATCTCATGATTGATGATCGAGATTCACTATCATACATTTAAAAATTCATAAGGATTCAACCATTTAAAAGGTTGATGGAATCAATGAATGGGATTAAATTGAGGGGTTGTGAAATGGATCAGATCGACGATTTGTATTCATCGGGGATTTTGTTGAAAATTTTCTAAGTGTGAGGTTCGACAATAGAACCTGTCGATGACCGATGGTCAGATCGACGAGTTTGGCGAAGTGTTGGAAATTATCCAAAAGAAACCGTCGACGGTCGATGGACAGATCATCTGAAATGACAAAGAGTTTGGGTCGGCCACAAGACATCTCTGATTGTCGATGGTCGAAGTTCTGGGTTCGGTCGAATCTGACGAAGTATTTTCAATCGCCAATGAACGTTGACGATGGTCGATGGGCCAATCATCGAGGGTTGACCGATTTTGGTGAAATGTTCGAATCAACCAAGTGAAGTCGTCGATGGTTCGACGTTGACTGAAGTAGTTGAGGTATCTGGGTTTTTCAAGAGAATCGGTCGATGGGGGAAAGAGGATGATAACGCCATCATCCACGTGTCATGCCACGTCAACATCCATGTGTCATGCCATGTCACCCAACTTGACACCTTAGGATGATGTATCATGACACATCATCATCCATGTGTCATGCCACATCGACAGTTGCCATGTCATCCAATAGAAGTGGTCGATGGACGATGGTCAAATCGAGCGGTTTGGGAAAGTGTATTCAACAACCATCAGGGATTGTCGATCTTTGATGGGTCAATGGTCGGGCACTGGTCAAAGTGGTTGGGAGTTCCATTCACCAACAAAGGTTTCCAACAGCCGACGACCCATGTCTAGGTCGGTTGTGTTGGAACTGTGTGCAAGTTGGTCGTCAGGGAGTTGAATTGGTGGTCAACGGTCGTGTCGGTAGTTTAGGGAAGTATTATGAGTGCCACAGGAGAAATATGGTCACTAATGGTCTATAGAAACTATATCATTGATCCATATTTCTTCTAACCAGAGATCGACGACACAAATTGCACATATGAAAAATTGCTCCATAGTTTAAAAAAACAAAAACCAGAGTTTGGAGCCATTTTCTTATTTTGGCCATACCTATAGAAAATTACAATGGATTGGAATGAAAACTATGGGTTTTTTCCACAGAGAGGTGTACAAAATCACCAAAGAGGACCCTTGTCCAATTCTACTTGAATTTGGCAGAAATTGCAAAATAATGATTTTTAAAGATTTGGGTCCATATCATTGACAGAAGCCCAGATTAAGTCGAAACTCTTTCGGAGTGTCCAAAAAGTAGACACAAAAGTAAACCACGAAATAATGAAATAAATCCTATAGGGATTGGAATGGAGACACTGAAATAGGTCAAAATTCACTATTTTGGGCCACTTTTGGGGGATTTTTGATATTTTCAACGAAGGAAAAGTGACCATATATGGCAAAATTGGAAAAATGTATTTAGTCAAATTTTTATACACTCATCAAGACTAAAAACTTTGGTGTAGTGAAATTTTTTCATAAGTGCACAAATTGGGAGATAGTGAGTTCTACTAAAAATTGAAAGTCTCGAAAAAGGAGTGAAAAAGGAAAAAGTTGCATATTCCAAATTATGGTAGTTTTTTACTGGAACATGAGATTGAAATTATGAGAGTTGTTATGAATTACTTGTTGTTATTTTTATCTATGTCTCGTAAAAAAAATTCTTAAAGTCCTGAGATATTTTCCTTTGCATTTGACAGAAGTTGGCATTTCAATAAAACTACACCAGTAGAGAGAATGCACATAAAATGTTGAAAATGGTCCTTTCAAGAAGCCATAATTGTCATCTCAAAGATCATATTGGGGCATGAGTACAAACATTGGAAATACATTTCATCGAGGAATGCATCTACAGAATCATAGTGTGAATTGATGAATGCGTCCTTCATAAATTGATGAGGAAACAAGATGTATTTTAATTAATGAAGTGTTTTATAATACGCATGTTCTAGCAATAATTATTACATGAAAATTTCTTACAGAATTAGAGGTAGAGAAAGAAACTTTAGTTCTTATATGAGGGTTGTAGTTATGGAAGATTCTCAAGGATCTTACAATCATGAGGAAGAGATCAGAGGTATGCATGTCAGTATGGGGAATGTTGAGACATAGTCAAATGGAAGAAGAGATAGGAAAGAGAATTTCACTATGAGAAGCTTGCATAGAGAAGTGAAGAGCTATGGAGTGGATAATGAAAGGATTATGAAGGCTCAGGAAGAGATACTTCAGAGATTAAACATGTTGCATAAGCAAGTTAACAATGACTCTGGCAACAAGCAAGCATCTAGTGCTAGACAACTATCAACATCTACATCCCATAGAAAAATGGTTGATCATGGAAATGATAGTCATTCAAGAAGCATGAGAAGGCACCATCATTCTCCAAGGTAGTCCACCAGAAGAAATTGTGCAAGCTCAGGGCCACGGAGCAGCCCAAGTGTGTCTCATATTGAAAGGTAAAGAAGAAGGCATGAGGTAGACATCTTGCAAGGTGAACTCAGGAAGATAAAACCACCTACTTTGAATGGTGGAAACATGAAAAGAGAAGAGGAAGGGGCCTGACTGTTGGAAATGAAGAAATATTTCAAACTGCATGATTACCCATCTAGGGTAGATGCTAGAATTGCAACCTACCACTTGCAAGGAAAGGAAACCATGTGGTGGGATCAACTTAAACAAGCTAAGAAACTTGATGAGAAAATGATATCATGGAGGTAGTTCAAAGGATATTTCCAAGAGAAATATTTGTTCGAGCATTACTATGAGAGAAATATCAAATATTTCTTTGAAATCAAGTTGGGAACCATGACAATAGAGGAATATGAGAAGTGATTCTTTGAAGTGTTGAAGTATGTTGACTTCGTCAAGGATGAGAATGTTAAAATCCAAATTTTTATAAGTGGGTTACCCTCCTTCTACGATGACAAGATTCAATATGATCATCCCAATACTTTGGAGGAAACCATAAGGAAAGAAAGACACCTTTATGAGCAAAGTAAAGGAAGGCCAGTTTTCCAAAAATATTGGAATGATGAGATGAAAGGAAAAAAGGATCAAAGACAAAAAGGTTTTAAACCACCCTTTCTCATAAATAAATCCCAAGCAAATCAACAATGCTAAACAACCCAAAATGAGCAAAAGAATGCAAATTCATTTGGGAAAAGACTAAGGAAGCAACATGTTCAATGTTGGGGATGTGAGGGAAATCACTTATATAGGGACTACCCTCACAAAGGAGAAAAAAGGAGGACTTTCCACAACATTCAGGAGGTTAAAACGATAAAATACATGGGAGGAAGCATGCCAACGATTTATGCAGCCTTGGACAACAAGTAGGCAGAGTATCAATCCCACATGATTGAAGTGGAAGGTAAGATTGACAACCATCCCATAAAAAATTTAAATGATTCTGGAGCTACCCATACTTACATAAATGCTAAAATTATTGAAATAATTCACTTGAAAAGAAGTAAGCATAATAAATCTTGGTTAGTTCAGTTAGTCATGGGGGCTAAGAGGAAAATCAATGAGTTCGTTAAAGATTGTTTGAGAGACATGAATAGACTTAGCACAAAGGTAGATGTAAACATCATACCGTTGGGTTAATATGATTGTCTAATTGGCATGGATTGGTTAGAAAAACATCATGTTGTCCTAGAATGTTACAACAAGACAATAATATATCTTGATGAGGAAGGGAATCAAGGCAAGATTTAAGGCATTCCCAGAGCTATATCTATTAGAGAGATTTCAACTATGCATTTGAAGAAGATTTTCAGGAAGAGATGTCATATTTTTGCATCCCATATGGAGGAGGCAACCAAAGACAAAGTGGAAAGCATTTAATACCATATGATCTTGACGGATTTTGAAGATGTTTTTATAGAAATTACAAGATTACCACCAAAGAGAAACATTAATTTCTCTATTGATTTGGTGCCATGAGCTTCCCCAATTTCTAAGACACCTTACATAATGGGCACACCAAAACTAAAAGAGTTGTAGATGCAGCTTGAATAAATTTTGAAGAAGGGTTATATATGCCCAAGTGTGTCACCTTAGGGAGCCCCGGTTATTTTTGTGAATAAGAAATATGGAACCTTAAGGTTGTGTATTGATTTCAGGCAACTTAATAAGGTTACCATAAAGAATAAGTATCATTTTCCAAGAATTGATGACTTGTTTGATTACTTGAAAGGTGTGAGAATATTTTCGAATATTGGCTTGAGATTAGGTTATCATCAAGTAAGCATAAAGGAAAAAAAAAATCAACAAGACAACATTCAGAACAATATATGGCCATTATGAATTCACAATAGTGACATTTGGATTATCAAATTCCCAAACAATCTTTATATGTTTGATGAATGGAGTGTTCAGGGTGTACCTATACAAGTTTGTAATTATGTTACAAGATGATATCCTCATCTACTCTAAATCGGAAGAGGAACATGAGAAACATTTAAGAATGGTGTTGCAAGTTTTAAGAGAGCATAAATTGTATGTTAAACTAAGTAAGTACATGTTTTATCAAAAGAACATTCACTACTTGGGGCATATAATTTCAACAAAAGGGATGGAACTTGATCCTAAGAAGATATAGGCCATTAAAGGATGGTCAGTACCAAAGAATGTGACAAAGGTTAGATCATTCATGGGTCTGTCCAGTTATTACCGAAGATTCATAAAAGGGCTCTCAAGGATTGCAAGTCCAATCACTTCCTTTCAAAAGAAGGGAGTGAAAATTGAATGGACTTTCAAATGGGAAGAGAGTTTTCAACTGTTGAAGGAAATTTTGACAAGTACACCAATATTGAAGATTACAAATCCAAACAGATATTTTTTTGTGCACTGATGCATGCAAGGAAGGACTCGGGGGAGCTCTTAGTCAAAGGGACCATGTGGTATGCTATGAGTCTAGAAAATTAAAAGAGCATGAGAGAAATTATGCTACACATGACTTGGAGTTAGCAGTGATTGTACATGCATTGAAAATGTGGAGGCATTACCTTATGGGTAATAAATCCGAGCT
The DNA here is from genome assembly GCA_009831015.1 of Picea engelmannii. Classification (NCBI taxonomy): domain Eukaryota; kingdom Viridiplantae; phylum Streptophyta; class Pinopsida; order Pinales; family Pinaceae; genus Picea; species Picea engelmannii. The sequence goes on from ML784740.1 coordinate 125,633, forward strand.
AAGGACATACCACTATGGTTTGAATCATTTTTTGAAGCATTGTTTTGGACAACCAACACTAAATGCCAGACAAACTAGATGGTTGGAATTTTTGAGTGAATATGACTTCGAAATTAAGCATATAAAGGGTAAGGAAAATAAAGTGGATGATGCACTCAGAAGGAGATTTCATGAAGTTCATATTGTAGCCATCACCATGTACATGATAGATATGAAATACAAATTTATTGCAGCAGAAAATTCAGATCAACAATATGTAAAAATAAAAGAGATATTACAACAAGGTAATCTTTAGAAAAAATTCAATTATTATGATTTGAAAGAGGATGGAATTATCACTTACAAAGGTAAGGTGTATGTGCCAAATTCCAGTGAGATGAAAAATGAAGTTCTGAAGGAAATGCATAATGTGTCATATGTCGGGCACCCAGGATATCAGAAAACAATTGCAGCAGTAAGAAGCCAATACTTTTGGCTGAGAATGAAGAAGGAAGTGGCTAATTACATAGTTAGATGTCTAAAATTCAAAAAATAAAGACATAACATAAGAATCCAATAGTTTCTCTACATCCATTACCCATTCTGGAATGGAAGGGGGAAGTTGTCATGGTTGATTTTATTACTACGTTGTCCAGAATAGTGAAACATCATGATTCTATCATGGTGGTGGTGGACAAATTGACTAAAACAACACATTTTATTCCAATAAATACCACGCAAAAGGAATCAAATATTGCAAATATCTACATGAAATAAGTTTCTAGGCTACATGGGGTACCTAAAACAATAGTATTAGATAGAGATCCAAAGTTTACTTTGAATTTTTGGAAGGGTTTGTTCAAAGGATTTGGAACAAATTTAAATATTAGTACAAAATATCATCGAGAGTCAGATGGGAAAATAGAAAGGACTGGCAGGATAATTGAGGACATGCTTATAATGTATGTGATAGATCAACCATCAAAGCGAGAATATGGTATTCATTTATTTGAATTTTCCTACAATAATGGGTATCAGGCCTCATTGAAGATGAGTTTGTTTGAAGCATTGTATGGTTAAAATGTAACACACCAGTGAGTTGGGATAATCCATCAGATAGAGTAGTTGTTGGGCCAGAATTGTTAAAAGAAATGGAAGATATGATGCCAAAGATAAATCATAATTCAAGAGCTTCCCAGGATAGGAAGAAACGTTATGCAGACAAGAACAAAGTTTTTATTGATTTTAATATTAGGAAGTTGTCGAAAGATGGAAGCAAGATATTGTGGACCTTTTGAAATATTAGAAAAGATAAGTTCAATTGCATACATGTTAGATTTTCCTACATCCATGAGAGTGCATAATGTATTTCATGTGTCATTGTTAAAGAAATATGTGCTTGATACTATCCCCATAATTGATTGGAATGTGGTCCAGGTGGAGCACGAAGGGGATTTCTGGGTGGAACCAGTACGCATCCTAGGCCGAAAAGTCAAATTTCTTAGGAACAAATCCATATGGATGGTAAAGGTTTAATGGAAATTCTATGGTTCTGAAGATGGTACATGGGAGCATGAAGAAAACATGCAGAAATAATACCCGCAAATGTTTGATAGCTTTGATTAAAACATAATGCAAGAGTCCATTTTGAGCATCTAAAATTATGGAACAACATCTCAGAGTCCAAACCAACTGTGTTGGGGACCTTGATAAAAGAATGGATCATTCCTTGGGTTAGCATCGATAAACAGATGGTATATTACTTGGGTTGTCCCTGATAAACAGATGGTACATCCATTGGGCTATCCCTAATAAACAAAAGGTGCATTCCTTGGGTCAGAGAGTTGAGAGGAACATGTGATTATGGTTGGAATTGTTGTTGGAGTTGTAAAATTATAGAATTTTATTTTCTAAAGTATTGTGACACAAATTTTCATGTATATATATATATATATATATATATATATATATATATATATATATTGGCATAGAGTGCACCGAGGGAAGCACACAATTGTAGGAGAGGGGGAATGTAACATCTCCAATATAATCCCCAGTTTAATTAATGCTTAAGTAGATAACTTGTGGCTATGACCAAAGTGATGTAATATGTGAATTGCATTTCTATGTTTTCATAATAAAAATGTGATGTCATCAACTAAGAGGACATGGAAAATATGGAGGCTAACTTTATCCAAAAGAGGGTGGAGTGTCTATGATAATGGGAAAGATGGGTCCAAGGGGGGAATTACCATGTATATTAATTCAACCCAGTTTCCTAAATTTTCTAATTTTATATGAACCTTCCAATTTTCTGATTGAGTGTTCCCAAAGCCAATCATTGAATAAATGTAAGAGGGTGGGTGTGAGTGGTCACATCCCAAAGCTATTGGGAACATGGGGGTTGAATACAATCATCTTGGGGAAGAATGTGAGTCAAGAAAGGCAAGACAATAAGAGGAAATTCATATGGGTTGGGACAACAATTTTACACATTGAGTTTTTGTGCATGGAAAACAGGTAGAGAGGAAGAAACAGAGCTTGAAGCTAATGAAACCATGGAGGGTGAATTATAGAGAAAGATGTAGCATAATTGGAGTGAAGTGGAGCTGGAAAATTGAACAACCGGGCTCTCAGGACTAAAGAGTGAACTCTTGTGTGAGTTGCACTAAAATAACAAGTGTTTGGTGTTGCTTTGTTGATAGTTTCCTAGAAGAAGTTTCCTTTGAGTTCCCAACTGAGAGATTCCTAGTTGCATATGATAGAGAGACCTTGATAAACAAATGGGATGCCCAAGGGACTGAGATCTGTGAATGGGTACATTCCTTGGGTTGGACAAGTTAAGAGGAAGAGTTGGTGGAGAATCGGGATAGTTGTAGGAGAATATCAATTGGGTTGTGTTTTATGAGCTGTGAGTGGACTATGAGAAACCACCCTCTTTTGTGGATTACTAGCCTCAACTCGGGGGTGTCTGACTATTGAGATTTGGAACAATCAGTCTTATGGTTGGGTGGAATGTATGAATGTCTATCCCAAGTAACTAGTTGCACAACTATTGTGAAAAGATAAGCATTTTATCTTGTTGTTGTGTTAAATTATCTGTTTAATTAGTGTGCATAAACTCTGTGTATTGCAAGTGATTTATATGTCCTTGTAATGAGTTGTTTATTTTCATTTCATGTTGATTATTAGCATGTTCTATATGCTTCTATTTTATAGTTGTATACAATAGATAAATCTGTTTTAATTCGTAGCCGAAAGCTATAGGAAGTTAGTTAACTGTAATGAATTCATTTAGTTAGCATAAATTTTGTTTATATGAGTATTTTGCACTGTAATGTTCCTTGGATGGGTTGGGGAAAGTTACATATAAGAAAAAATTAGCACCTGACCTTACTACCTTATAGTTGATCCATCCTACTAAGAGGGTTGAGACTCATTCTTTCATGGATATTCTCGTGATTCTAGAGTACAATATTCTATAATTCATGGTTATTATATTTTTTCCATTATGGTTCATGGGGCGTCCACAGTGATCCCCGGTGAAATCCGAAGAGCATAGGAGGGTAAAGTATTTCGAGAATATTTGGCTCACAAAGAGAAACATGTCGCATAGATGAGACTCGAACCTGGGTGGGGAGGAGAAAACGCCCCACCCCAACCAATTGAGCTACAACCACTTGACAATTTGTGGTTAATATTCATCAGTAAGAGTCCATATTAAGCGATACTTAGTTATTGTAACCCATAACCGGTGGTTAAGAAAAACAACAATTAATTTTTCATGCCAGAGAGAAAGCTCTCCCACCATTCACAATTACATTGGGGGTCAATAGGTGAATTTCTTTCTCGAGGTATAAAATGTCACTTTTGACCATTTTGGAAAAATTGGCCAAAAAATAAATTTTCTTCTTTAACAATGTTTAATGTCAAAAGAATAAAAAAAAATTGTAGCAAGCTTTACTTATGGAGGAAAGAAAATTTCACTTTAAATAGAAAGACTACTAAATTTTTTGTAGAATCTATGGGGTCTCATATGGTTGATATCATGCCAAATGTTTCTACATATAGGAATTCATCTCAATCAAAATAGGTAAAATGTTATGATATGTCACATGGTAAGATACAATATTTGTTTCAACTCCCATAAATTAATTCTATTTAATTCCCTCCATCATTTCTCGCTTACCTAGACTTTCTCCTAAGCATGCATCCCAAGATACATGGGTAAATATAAAGATAATAGAATCACACAAGCAATATATACACTAGGTAACCAAGCACTCAAACCTTACCTTCCTTTCATCTAACCCACCCTGTTTGGCCTAACCCATTGGACTAAGACAATTTTGGCCAAAAATATGTGTCAATATTGACTCATAGAGGTGAATTTAGGTATTTTCTCTACATTAACATAAATTTTTATTTAGCAACATTTAGGTAATCTATGTGAACATGATTTATTGTCACTTTGCATCACGACAAATTTTAAGAAAGTTACCAATAAGATTTTAACATAATAAATGGGTGAATCTCCTAGATACATATGAAAATTCGAAGGCTATTTATCGATAGTATAATATACATATTTACAAATGTTGGCCAATATTTCATTAAATTAAATGATGTAATAAATTATTGGTGAATCTTTCACTAAATTCTAAAACCATGTAAAACCCTTAGTTAAGTTATAAAATCATATATATGAGAATATTTTCTATATACTTTAATATTATATAAGTTGGAACATATATAAAAGAAAAACATTTGTTCTATTAGCAATAACTAGTAAAATAGACAATGAACCTTGACACTTTATGAAATTGGTCTAAAAGGACATTTTCCCTTGGCAACAAGTGGTACAACTTAGAATAAATCAAAGTGAACCTTTCCAAACTAAAATTTGTTGAAGACTAACAACTCCTAAACATGGAGGTTTGATCCTAGGAGTGAAATATTGACGAAGTAGATATTGGTAGAGTCATATTAAATAGATGATCAAGCTAGGATTTTCTAAGTACAAACAAGCAATTTGGTCCATTGTACTTGGTCAATCTTTGTTGTAGATTAAAGTGACAACTATGAGAAGGTGGTGTATGTGTTCAATGCCTAGTTATTTAGTTTGTAATTCTACATATCAAATTTTGTATATTTTTGTGTAGTAGTGTAATATAAGAATCATGTTTCCAAAAAACACTTCACCTACGTGCACACATATTAAAAATAAATGCACTTTATATATCACGAAACAATTGAAATAACCATCAAGTGGAGCATGGAAAAATCATGGGGTCTCCACTTAGTGAATTTATAACAAAGCAGATGCATTTGTGAGATATTAAAGAATGTCTATAATTTCACTAGATATTGATAAATACCTCCCAAAATCCTTTTGTTGAAACCTCTCCCAATACATCTTTCTAATGATAAAAAAACTATTTTTACTAGACATTCCATATTTTTATCAGACACCCCTTTTTATAACCATTAATACCTATAAACCTTGCATCCCCCCACCCTAGCCCCCTCCCCCTCCAATAGCTACAATATATTGACTATAATTTTTGCAATTTTAAAAACCCCTTTATCAAATAAATTATATATTGGCAAACAAGTAAAGTCCCCCATAGGAAAAATGATCCAAAATGGATCACAAATATAATTTTTCATTTATTTTGGTACTTTATACCTTGAAAACTTGGAGCTAATTGCTTGCAAGGACCATTTATTGGGTAGGTCATATTTTGGTGATATGGGTCTAGAAACTATTAGAGACTAATTGGGGAATTAAATGACAGTTTTTAGGCCAAACCTTTGTGGACATGGCCTAAGACCTTGCAACACTATTCTATACACCATGAACTTTCCAATTGTGCAAGGATCACCTCAATTTGATTTTGTAGAAAAAAGTTATGCCTACCACAAGTTGACTTGTGTTTTTTGACCACCATGGTATTGAGTGGATTCCATTTCATTTCACATTAATTCAAATGTGGAGCTAGTTACATGTGGATTTTCAAAAAATTATATAGGGTCCAAAATCTTAACCCTAATTGGGAGTTTAGTCATTAAAAAACCCTAACCCTAACCCCATATGATTATAGGGACATGTTAAATACTAGGTAACTAGGAAAGGAATGGGTTTCATTCTAATTGTATTGATTTCCATAGTTCAGTAGATCAAGGGATTGGGGTATTGGAATAGAATAGAGGAAGTAGAATATCTTGCAGTGACCATATAGGCCATTGTGTCATTGTCAACTCCATAGTTAGTTCACCTTTCTTTGTATTTTCATTTCATATTTGAGAAGAAAATAGGAAGGAATAGTCCTCACCTTATGGATATGTTCTCCCATATTCGATTTCCTAGGGTACATCTTGTGTTTATTGTATGGATGGTGTGGTATTTTTTTAAAATTTATTTATTTTTTAGTCTCATCTTAAGCAATATTTGGTACACTAATATTGTAGTATTAAAGACAAATATTAAGTAAAATGCTCCATAACAAGGGTTTAAAAAACATGTAATGCTGTCCCCGAGGTGTAGGACAGTCGGTGACGGAGTGTGTTGTTAAGCCACTCCGTGATGTTAAAGTCACCGGTTCGAAACCTGCGGGGACAAAAAATCCAACCATGTTAAGGGTTGGTGTGGCTCAGGCCGGGTGCGATCCCCGGGTGATTTTGATGGCTTAGATGCCCCTGAGTCGCGGTTTCTCAAGCCACAGGTTAATCGCAGGTCCTGCACAAATTAACAAACAAAAAAAAAAAAACATGTAATGCCAATTGTGATGTACTATTCTAGTGGAATATCCATGACGATTTATAGATCATATTGGTATTAGAGTAGTTTTATTTGGTTTTTTTCTAGGAATCTCCAAAGATCTATAAACTGGATTCAAAAAGAAGTTTCAAATCCCTATACATAGTGGATGGCTACTGTAATAATACAAGGGATGACTCATAGGAGATATTTTGAAACATAGAAAAATAAGTCATTGACATCTCTTGCAACATGTTGATGCTCAAGGAAACACTTAAGATAAAATTTGGACCTTCACGGTGTTTGGTAGCTATTAATTAGAACATGTATCAAATGGGAAATATGGAGATAGAGAATACCTTAGAAAGAACCTATAAAAGGAGTAAGAATAGGAGCAAGAAAAAGAGAGACGGATTCCCAACATCACCTCTTCCCGATGTTTATTCAAAGTATAAATGAAAGTGGACATCAAACCATATCAAGGTAAGATTGATCCTATTATATTGAATCAATGTTTGCAACTATCATAAATGTATTTTAGTGTTCATAACATAAGAGAAGAGAAAAACACACTATATTCTTGGATAAATTTAGAGGAAAATTCTCAAACTTATTGGGAAAGCATGATAAAGGTGTTGAGGTTGGAGTGTGATACCCTAGTAACTAAGTGGGTGGTGCTTAAAACCCCCACTAAGTCCCACATTTATCCTATTAGGAATGAAGAGGACTAATGGATCTGTAATGTACTTAACCAACATAAATAATAGAACATGAATGATATTTAGAAAAATATAAGTGAAAAAAGGAAAATAAAAGAGATAGTGAGATTAAACATGTAGAATATAACCCATTTATTGATAATTCCAAAAGAGAGAGCGATGTTCATGGGCTTGTCATGGGAGAAATACCCTTTGAGAATAATTCCAATAACATAACAACACTTTTCAAAACAATATATATCCTCCTATCTCTACATATAATTTATTGCTAGCAAAACCTTATTTACTTGTGGTCCCATCATTAATGAGAACCAACCATCTAGTGGGCATTATTTAATACTGACAACCCTTTTACATTAAGTGACTATCCACTAACTATCTAATGGGCCTTATCCAAAGAATATGGCCTTGTACATTCATTAAATAACTCCTAACTACCCCAAATTAGGGAGGTTCTGGCAGGACCCTATCATTCCCCCCCCTTTAGAACTAGGGTTGTCCTCAAGGTTAGATGTGTGGAAACTATGGTCATAGTAGTAGATTGGTTGAGTGATTTTGGTAATAAATGGTTAATGGATCCAAATATTTCTCATATGATACAACAAATTCCAAGGAAACCCCATGAATATCATGACTAAACTTAGAAAAATCAAGATCTTCACTATAAAGGGAATCTTTATTTGAACAAGAAATCCACACTTATATCAATGGTGTTATTTGAACTCTAGGCCTCTCCAACAACATGTGATTCCATCTTTCATAAAACATATGAAAGGATCAAATGTTCATTTTTTAGGGAAGGGGTGAAGAAGGAAATCCACACTTTTGTGGTATAATTTTAGCTTTTTCAATGAGACAAGTGAGAAATAGTGAATCCTCTAGGAAAAATGCAACATTTACCTACAAACTATATATACTAATGTTTATATGGAATTCATTGTGGGGTTACTCAAATCTAATAATAAATCTATGATCATGGTTTTGGTTGATCGTCTTTCAAAATATGCTCATTTTTTTTTCTCTACAACACCCCTTTAAATCCTCCATGGTCGCTCAATTCTTCATGGATAATATCATTAAACTCCATGGTATGAAAAAATCTATTGTGATGGACTATGACCACAAATTCACTAATAATTTATAGCAAGGGTTGTTGCAGCTCTAGGGAATTCAATTGACTTTTAGCACTACCTATCACCCTTAGATTTATCATCAAACTGAAGTTGTCAACAAGTTCTTGGAAGCATATTTGAGTTTTTTTACTTATGAATGACAATCCCAATGGGTTTAGTGGTCACCTATAGAAAAATGGTGGCACAATACAACTTATCATGGTTCCACTCAAATGACTCCCTTTGAGGTTGTCTATAGTCAGAAACCCCCATCATTACTACCCTACTTACATAGAGTCTCTAAAATGTAGGAGGTTGAAAAAAACCTCATATATCAGGTCAAGATTCTATGAACTCTTAAGGATAAGCTAGTAATGGCTTAAAATAAGATGAACCAACAAATTGATCCTTATCATTCCAAAAACCATTTTGAAGAAGGGAATCAATTTTTCCTTCATATGAAACCTTATAAGAAAAACTACTTCAAATACAAGTGCAACTAGAATATTTTTTCCCAAGTTTTATGGCCCCATATAAGTTCCTCAAACATATTGGGATAGTGTCTTACAAATTGGAACTTCTAATCCACTCTAATATTCATCTAGTATTTCATGTCTCTTGCTTAAATAAAGTGGGAAGATATAATCATTTCATCCAAACAAGCCTTCTAGAACTAGATGAACAAGGTTCCATTTTGTTGTAGCGCAAGGCCATCCTTGACAAAAGAGAGAATCATATCCACTAGCATACTATTCGAGAGGTCATAATACAATGATAGGATATACCATCCAAGGATGACACATGGGAACCAACAAAGATCCTTCAGAAATTCCCTCATCTCCATCCTTGAGGACACTTTTTATTTTTAAGGGGGAGGGAATGATAGGATTATAACCTAACCCCTTAAGTGGATAGATAGACTTTTATGTATGGACTCCATCTCTAGTAAGCAACACCCATGTAGTAGTCTGAAAGCAATAGTTGTAAGAAGGTTTACTAGAAGTTTTTTCTCACTAGAAAGATTCTTCTCTAGAATATGCTTATGAGGTATATAGAACTATGTAAAGAAGTATAAGAAATGTAATAATATCTCTTGTGAATTATATTGTTATTTGACCTCTACTCATTGGATTTCCCCCCCTCAAAGAGGAAAGTGAACATTGCTCTCACCAATAGAGGTATATAATTCTGTGGTATTTTGGTTCTTTTATTGCCTATTTCTATTGTAATCTTCCATTTCTAAAAATAGTTTGGGTAAATTCTATTATTTTTGCTTTGTGTCTTCTAATTTACTAATAAAGAACATGACACTCTCAGTGGTCACCCTCTTGTAGGCCACCTCATTAGTGCAATTTAAGGCCATAAATGTATCAATCCTAGTGGTTTTCAACTATTATTTACTCCATATCAACACCCATGTACTTCACTAAATTGTTAAATATTTTTTTATTAATTTTATCATCATGCTTACACATTGATCATATGTTGAATCTATACAATCTCGATGGCATATAGAACCTCTTACTTTTTTCATGCATGGAATTTAGATAGGAAATTTGTTGGCCAATAAATTTGTTGGAAAGTAATTATCTTCTTATGATAAAGGAGGTGGGAAACTTCTCCTCCTATCTTATCATATGACATAATATGCTGATATTTTGATGTAACCGTGGAAGATATTCTTTTGTATTGGTATTGGTCAAACCTCGAGAAGGTTTTTGTAATCTTATTGTATAAATCAACTCAAAAGAAAATATTATTTTATTGTTATCCTTATTGTAAAATAAAAAAAAACACCTCTTAGGGTTGCGTATTTTTGAGAGTCAATTATGTGTATAAATAGAGGTTGAGTTCCTCTCATTTGTATATGCACACAAGTTTCCTTCTCTTGTGTATTTGGAGAATAGAAGAGGAGTTCTAGCGTAGGAGGTCTTGGTTTATTAGACTTTGGTATCTTGGTCTTGGTCTAATTGTAGAGATATATAATGTGACATTGTACTGGTTGAAGGAATCTTTACCGAATAATTGGTTGTTGGGTTTTACCCCCCATGAGGGTTTCCTAGGATATATATTGTGTTATGCGATTGTTTATCTTTCAACTATCCTATTACATGCAATTGTTAATGAATGCTAAATATGATAACTATAACTTCTAAAATTATAACATTGTATCATAGTAGGCCTGAATAGAAGATAGTTCATAGATATAGAATACAAAAGGGGTATTTTTTCTTCATAGGAGTGGTTTTTGTACAAGATAAGACCATCAACAAGTGCAGCCTAGTGGAGCGCATCTTTTCCCTGGATCAGATCTTCAAAATCCATAATTTGTGATTTAGGGGCAGGATGACTACTAGAACTAAGATTAATGAAAAGATAGAGGGAGTTGAAAACTTCAAAGCCTATAGGTAAAAATGATCCCTCCTCCTATAAGAACATGATTTAAAGAAGTTCACTAAAGAAGAGGTTTCAAAACCAGAAGGAGATGAGGATAAAGAAATGCACAAGAAGGATATGGTCAAAGAAAAGAGGATTATTACAGAATCCATTAAGGACCATCTTATTCATCAAATATCTTCATTATCCACTCGAAAATAAATGATGGATGCCTTAACCCAACTATTTGAAGGAAATGGCATCAACCGAAGAATGACCTTGAGAACTCAGTTAAAGAACGTGAGGATGCAGAATTCAGAAACCATCCACTGTTACTTCTCAAGAGTGAACTAGATCAAGGAGAAGATAGAATTCATTTGTGATACGGTGAATGGAGAATAAATGGTGATGAACACCTTGAATGGCCTCCCAAGGTCATGGGATGAATTTATTCAAGGGATATTCTCAAGAAGGAAGCTACCCAAGTTGAGTAGACTATGGGAAGATTGCAACCAAGAAGAAGCAAGGATGGAAATAAGAGAATAGAATATTAAAGACGATGATCAATCCCTAGCCACCCTCACCAGGAAAGGAAAGAGAAAGAAACAACCCTCCTCACCCAAGAAGTTTCATAAGGGCCGAAGAAATAACCCAAATATTGGATGTTTCTGTTTTCAAAAAATGGGACACATTGCTAGGAATTGTTCCATCATTTAGAGACCAAGGGAAAACAAAGGAGGGAAAATGCATCATGTTCATACAACTGAAGATGATGAGCCACCAAAGAAGGTTTCAAATAAAGATGAATCGAGTGATGAGGAGTATGTTCTTATCTCATCCCTTACAAGAACTGTCACTCATAAAAGTGACATTTGGTTGGTGGACAATGGTGATTCCAAGCAAATGACAAGTTATAAAGACTCATTTTCTAACCTTACTGATGTAGGAGCATCGCAATTACCAAAGCGAGCATGGAGCCAGCGCATGTGTTTTTTTTAACACATGACATATTGCTTTGAAAACTTTTTGGAAATGATGCACCAAACCTTCAATGAACCATTTATGAAGGAGCACCTTTTGTATATTGTATTGGACCTTGAGCGACACGCTCTCGTCCTTAGTAGATAGGAGACATTTAATCTAGTTAATGTAGGTAGATAGGATTTATTTCTAGATTAGACAGTTTTAGATGGAAGGAGGGAAAACGGATATAGACACCCTCATTGTATGATTGTAACATTGGCCAGCATAATTCAGAGCAGGAAGAGCATAGTAGCGTAGTAGAGAACTGTAGAAGACATTCATGTACAGATCTTGAATTAATAGAAGGAATTGATTCAGACTCATGTTTTTGTGTTCTCTATGTGTGTGTGTTGATGATATGCTCATGAATGTTTTCTTTCCTGTTATGCATTTTCTTTGATATGCTGTGCATATGATTTCATGTTTGAATGTGAAGTCTGAGAGGATGAGGATATGAGTTTCAATTGTTTTTTCTGTTTGAGTGAGAGATTTCCGGCAAGGAGTGCAGTCGAAGTTGTCCGCAAGGAGTGCATTGACAGAAGACTCAGATAGTCTAACTGTTGTTCTCATTTACTAAAAGAGTGCATTTGGGCATAGGAGCCATGCAAGGAGTGCGCAGGCCAAGCTGAGACTCAGAGTTGCGATTCTGAGTAGAGAAATTGAAGACCGCTGCTACAGGAGTGCGCAGAGTTGAAAAGGATTCAACACTTGGAAGTTGTTGAATGTTTGTTGCAAGGAGTGCATGCAAGTCCCTTTGAAAGAATCAGAGTTGGGAAAGCTCAGGAGGTATAGAACCTTCGAGTAATCGTCGAAGAAGAGCACGAGAAGTTGTGTCGTGGACCGTTCAAGCTAGCATGGCAAGATTACATGTAGGTGGCGAGTTTTCCGTGAAGGATTACTTAGCTGTTCCATAGATTTCATCAGGAGAAAGATATTGACGGTCAAGATCTTGTGGAAGGGATCCGCAAAATCCCGCTAGCCGTCAGATTCAACAGAAGTAGCAAGAAGGTTATGGTCACACCCAGAGTTCGAGTTCAAAAGATTTTGAGCCATTGGATCAATAGTTGATTTCCCGCCAACTGTCAGATTGGCAGAAGTTGCGCCGGGGTTAAGTCCCAGTGAGCAGAGGAGAGTTCCGAGGGTCATCGGGATATTGGTTGCATCGGTGTTTTGGAAGTCGAGAAACTTGAGGCCTTTCGAGTCTCGAAACACCGACGAAATCATAGCTATGGAATTCAGGGTGGACACGCGTCATAAGATCTGAGAGGAGTCGGGGTTCGACATTTCGGGATTCTTGAGGACATAAGAACCGTTGCATCAAGAATCACGATATTGCGATACGCGATTTCCCGACGGGTCAAGGATAGAGTGGGGACCACCAAGATCAGAGTGGAGGACAGGTGTTATCCATATTAGGTTTCGGGACTTGGATGATCCTGTGAACAAGTGCGCTTGAAATCGCGATATTGCGATACGTGATTTCCCGATCGTGACGGAAGTGTGGGCCATAGGTGATAACATAAAGGACAGGTGGCGTCGGGGATTTGTGAGTCTTGGAATTCTTGGTATCCGGATTCGCGAACTCGCGAACTCTGATACACCGAGGGAGGACGGGTGTCAAAGGGTCAACCCTCGCAGGAGTCAACGCCAAGTGGCGTCGGGGATCGGAGAATCAGGGATCCTGAGAGCGTAAGTTCTACACACTCCAATCCTGTGAAGTCCGAAACTCCGACAGGGGAAAGGACCGTGGTCTCATGGACTAGCAGGTCGCATGGGAAAGGAGTTAGCCAGAAGGAGCTAAGGAGTGGAGAGAGGCGCCATCGCGGATCAGTAGTCAGGGATCTGTGGGGCAAGAAATTTGCAACACCGTAGGTGCCGATTTCCCGACGGGGAAATTCCCAACAGAAGCAGAGAAGCATTGGTGACTTTTCATCGGGATTCAGGGATTTGTGAGGCTCGAATCTGTGACTTCAGGACTCGCGATCTGGCGAAGTCCGATTTCCTGATTTGGAGTAGGGAGATCATAAGGAGAGTTCTGTGGGTGTTGGAAAGTCCCGATAAGGGATTGGAAGAGCTTTTTGGGTTCTTCGGGCCAGGAGAGGAGAAGGTCCTGTGTGAGCAGCGTACCTGAGGGTGTGGTTGCATTAGAGTGGTATCAGAGCATAGGAAAGCTTCTTCTCTTTCTGTAGCAAAGAAGAAAAGAAAATTTCACCATGCCGCCAAGGAGAGAAAGACAATCACCCGATCCAGAGGATAGGGAGAACCAAAGAAGAAGAGGGAGACAAGCACAAAATCCAGAAATGGAGAGATAGATACGTGATCTCCGAGCGAGACTAGAAGATATGGAGGCAGCGCAGAGACGCACAGCCAGTGCTGGAGATCTGAGTGACTCCGAAGGCGAAGTTGAAGCTGAACCACAAGAAGAAGTTGCAGTCGAAGATGCATCCAATGAGCGATTAATTAAGGCTATCGCCCGGATGAGTTCGAAAACAAAGATGGACATTCCAGCTTATGAAGGGAATCTGGATGCAGAAGAGCTTCTAGACTGGATTAGAGCTCTTGACACCTATTTTTATTATGAAGATATCGAAGAAGATAAGAAGGTCAGGCATGTTGTCACGAGATTAAAAGGACACACAACATTATGGTGGGACGAGCTTCAGGCAGAAAGACACTACAAAGGTAAGTAGAAAATTAAAAGCTGGGATCCAATGATTGCAAAGATGGAGGCAAAGTTCATCCCAAGAGATTATCAAATCACACTGTTCAGGAGGATGCAGAACCTGAGACAAAAGTTGATGACAGTGAAGGAGTATACTGAGGAATTCTACAGGCTGAATATCAGGGCAGGTCATCGAGAGAGCGATGATGAAAAAGTTGTCAGGTATATGAATGGCTTGAGATACGATATCCAGGACGAGATGAGTATGACAACCATACGAATGGTGGAGGATGCATATCAAATGGCTTTGAAAGCTGAAGAGAAGTTGAGCCGTAAGCCAGGACAGCGAGGCCGAGGTAGGAGCCAACCCAAAGGTAAGTCAGTTGCCCAAGATAGGTTCCAGAAATCCAAGGACGACTGGAAAAAGCCTCAAACAAGAATAGAAAGAGGTGGAAGTTCACAACGAGGCCAACAGGCTGAACAACGATGGTAGCATACAGAACAGGGCAGAGGATACGCTGATAATAACACATTTCCTCGTACCATAGGTAGAGGAAGAGGCAGAGGTGGAATCATTACATGCTTCACATGTGGAAAGAATGGGCACAAATCCTTTGACTGTCCAGATAAGAAGAAGGACGGAGGAGAAGCTCACATCGCCGAGGCACAGAGGCGAGATGCTGAAGCAGAAAACGTAGAAGACGGAAGGTCATTGATGATGCGTAAAGTTCTCTTAACACCCGAGAAGGAGGTGGAGGACACAGTTCAGAGAAACTAACTTTTCAGAACTGCATGCAAGACCAAAGACAGGGTGTGCAAGGTTATCGTGGACAGCGGTAGCACAGATAATCTCGTTTCAAATTAGATGGTGGAGAAACTAGAACTGGAGATGATTGATCATCCAAGTCCATATAAAGTTTCATGGCTACAGAAGGGACATCAGGTAAATGTCACTAAACAGTGTTTAGTTGAAATTAAAACTGGAGGGTATAATGATAAAATACTCTGTGATGTTATCCCTATGGATGTATGTCATTTATTGCTGGGCAGACCATGGCAATATGACATGAACGTAGTTCATGATGGAAATATGAATACGTATACTATAGAGAAGAATGGGAGGACACATATGTTGCTTCCAATTAAAGATAAAGAGGTAAAACCAGAAGTGAGAAATACTGTACTTCTCATGAGTGGGAAGGAACTTCTTACGGAAGTAAAGAAGAAGGAAGATCCACAATTCTTTGTGGTCAGAAAACCCAAAATCGTTTTGACCAGCACAAGAGTGGATGATTTTCCGAAAGAAATTTAGGAACTGCTGGAAGAGTTCGCTGACATTGTGGTAGACGAATTACCTCATTCGTTGCCGTCGATGAGGAGCGTAAGTCACCATATAGACCTTGTACCAGGAGCTAGTTTGTCGAATAAGGCCACGTACAGGTTGACGCCTCAAGAGAATGAGGAGGTTAAGAAGTAGGTCCAGGAGTTGTTGGACAAGGGATTGGTCAGAGAAAGTTTGAGTCTGTGTGTCGTTCCAACGGTACTCAGTCCAAAGAAAGATAGAGGCTAGAGAATGTGCACCGATTCCAGAGCCATTAACAAGATAACCATCAGGTACAGGTTTCCATTGCCACGGATAGACGACTTGATGGACTGTTTAAGTGGAGCCAAATTTTTTTCAAAGGTTGATTTGAAAAGCGGATACCATCAGATTCGCATGAGGGAAGGCGACGAGTGGAAGACAACCTTCAAAACCAACGAAGGGTTGTATGAATGGCTAGTTATGTCGTTTGGCTTGACGAATGCGCCGAGTACCTTCATGAGGTTAATGATTGAAGTGCTGAAGGAATTCATCGGGAAGTTTGTCATTGTTTATCTGGATGACATATTGATTTTCAGTAAAACAAAAGCAGAACATCTGAAGCATTTAGCTGCAGTAATGAAGAAGCTACAGCAAGAGAAGTTGGTGATCAACATGAGGAAATCTTCATTTATGAAGAAATAACTCATTTACTTGGGATTTGTCATATCGGTGAATGAATTGAAGATGGATCCAGGTAAGGTGGAGGTAATTAAAAATTGGCCATCACCGAGAAATGTTTTTGAGGTGAGAAGTTTTCATGGACTGGCTAGTTTCTACAGGAAGTTCATCAGAAATTTCAGTGGGATTAGCACAGCGATGATGGACACAGTCAGGAAAAGACATAAATCTTTTCATTGGACTGAAGAGGCAGAGAAGAGTTTCAATCTATTGAAACGGAAGATCACGGAACAACCGGTTTTGGTGTTGCCAGATTTTAGGAAGATGTTCCAAGTAAAATGTGATGCGAGTGGCTTTTCCATAGGAGCGATCTTGAGTCAGGATGACAGACCAATTGCATATTTCAGCGAGAAGCTGAATGAGGCAAGGGAGAAATACTCCACATATGATAAAGAATTCTATGCCATCATATAGGCATTGAAGAAATGGAGACACTATTTGATTCCGAGAGAATTTATTTTATATAGTGATAACCATGCATTGCAGTATGTAACTCAACAGGAGAAGTTGAATCAGAGGCATGTTAAGTGGGTCGAATACATGCAAAATTTTACATTTGTAATTAAGCATATTTTGGGTACTGCTAACAAAGTGGCTGATGCTTTGAGCAGGAAATGTTTGTTGTTGCAGGAGTTCAAAGTTAAGACTTTAGGATTTGATGATCTTAAGGACATGTATGCAGCTGATCAGGATTTTAGTGAAGCGTATGGAGCAGCTGAGAACCCAGTTCTCAAAGACCAAAGTTAGTGGATAGAGTATGTGATCCAGGATGGGTTGTTGTTCAAAGGCAATCAACTATGCCTTCCAAATTGCTCCATGAGGGAGAATCTGTTAAAAGAAAAACACAGCGGAGGCTTGGCAGGGAATTTTGGCCACGACAAGACATTTGCAAAGCTGAGCGAAGCATACTTTTGGCCAGGGATGCAGTCAGAAGTCAAGAGGTTTGTCGACAGATGTAGAATTTTCCAGCATTCAAAGGGCAGGAAGCAGAATACGAGATTCTATCAACCATTACCCATACTCGAGAGGTTGTGGGATGGAATCAGCATGGATTTCGTATTGGGATTGCCTAGGATGCAAAGAGGACATGATTCGATCTTTGTGGTGGTTGACAGGTTTTCCAAAATGGCACACTTTATCCCCTGTCAGAAGACCAGTGATGTGACTCATATCGCAAATATGTTTTTCAAGGAGGTCGTTAGACTTCACGGTTTACCCAGAAGTATAGTTTCAGACAGGGACACGAAATTCATTCGACATTTCTGGAGGACATTCTGGAAGAAGATGGGGACTAACTTGATGTTTAGTTTTTCCTATCATCCACAGACGGATGGGCAAATAGAGGTGGTAAATAGAAGTCTGGGAGACTTGCTAAGAAGCTTGGTGACAGAGCACCACAACAGTTGGGACAATGTGTTGCCACATGCAGAGTTTGCATACAACGACTTAGTGAACAGGAGCACAGGGAAAATTCCATTTGATATTGTATACGGCAGGCATCCAAGAGGAGTTTCAGAGCTAAGGGATTTAGAACACATAATGACTAAGAGCGTAAGCGCTGAAGAATTCACAGAGGCGATGAAAGAACTTCACGGCCAGGTGAAGGAGCAACTGCTGAAATCAAATCAAGAATATAAGCGCAGAGCCGATCAGTGGAAGAGACAACTTCAGTTCAAAGTTGGTGAGTTAGTTCTGGCACATTTGAGGAAAGAAAGGTTCCCAAGGGGAACATACAATAAACTAAATATGAAGAAAATTGGGCCATGTAAAGTTCTGAGGAAATTAGGAGAAAATGCTTATGAAATTGAGTTGTCGGATGGGATCGGAATATCTTTGACATTCAATGTCTCAGACTTATATCCATATAAGGCTGAGGAAGTAGGATATGAAAGTGATGAATAGCCAGAGGTCCAGTGGCAGAAGCAGATGCCGATTGCAGAAAAGCCACAGATGGAGTGTATACTCGACAAGAAGGTGAGCAAAAAGACCAGGCGAAAGCAATACTTCGAGTATCTGGTCAAATGGAAGGGCCATCCAGTGGAAGATGCCAGCTGGGAGACTGAAGTAGAGATTCAGAAGCAAGGACAGACCGTGCAGGAGCTCATGGACAAGAGCCCATGAAATCTTTCAAGCAAGGGAGTATGATGTAGGAGCATCGCAATTACCAAAGCGAGCGTGGAGCCAGCGCATGTGTTTTTTTTAACACATGACATATTGCTTTGAAATTTTTTTGGAAATGATGCGCCAAACCTTCAATGAACCATTTATGAAGGAGTGAATTTTGTATATTGTATTGGACCTTGAGCGACACGCTCTTGTCCTTAGTAGATAGGAGGCATTTAATCTAGTTAATGTAGGTAGATAGGATTTATTTCTAGATTAGACAGTTTTAGATGGAAGGAGGGAAAATAGATATAGACACCCTCATTGTATGATTGTAACATTGGCCAACATAATTCAGAGCAGGAAGAGCATAGTAGAGCAGCAGAGAACTGTAGAAGACATTCATGTACAGATCTTGAATTAATAGAAGGAATTGATTCAGACTCATGTTTTTGTGTTCTCTGTGTGTGTGTGTTGATGATATGCTCATGAATGTTTTCTTTCCTGTTATGCATTTTCTTTGATATGTTGTGCATATGATTTCATGTTTGAATGTGAAGTCTGAGAGGATGAGGATATGAGTTTCAATCTTTTTTTATGTCTGAGTGAGAGATTTCCTGCAAGGAGTGCAGTCGAAGTTGTCTACAAGGAGTGTGTTGATAGAAGACTCAGATAGTCTAACTGTTGTTCTCATTTACTCAATGAGTGCATTTGGGCATAGGAGCCGTGCAAGGAGTGCGCAGGCCAAGCAGAGACTCAGAGTTGCGATTCTGAGTAGAGAAATTGAAGACCGCTGCTACAGGAGTGCGTAGAGTTGAAAAGGATTCAACACTTGGAAGTTGTTGAATGTTTTATGCAAGGAGTGCGTGCAAGTCCCTCTAAAAGAATCAGAGTTGGGAAAGCTCAGGAGGTATAGAACCTTCGAGGAATCATCGAAGGAGAGCACGAGAATTTCTGCCATGTACTGTTCAAGCTAGCATCGCAAGCTTACGTGTAGGTGGCGAGTTTTCCGTGAAGGATTACTTAGCCGTTCCATAGATTTCATCAGGAGAAAGAGATT
Source organism: Picea engelmannii (assembly GCA_009831015.1). NCBI lineage: Eukaryota > Viridiplantae > Streptophyta > Pinopsida > Pinales > Pinaceae > Picea > Picea engelmannii. The sequence continues at coordinate 145,468 of ML784740.1, forward strand.
GACGGTCAAGATCTTGTGGAAGGGATTCGCAAAATCCCGCTAGCCGTCAGATTCAACAGAAGTAGCAAGAAGGTTACGGTCACACCCAGAGTTCGAGCTCAAAAGATTTTGAGCCGTTGGATCAACAGTTGATTTCCCACCAACCGTTAGATTGGCAGAAGTTGCGTCAGGGTTAAGTCCCAGTGAGCAGAGGAGAGTTTCGAGAGTCATCGGGATATTGGTTGCATCGGTGTTTTGGAAGTCGAGAAACTCGAGGCCTTTCGAGTCTCGAAATACCGACGGAATCATATCCGTGGAATTCAGGGTGGACACGCGTTAGAAGATCCAAGAGGAGTCGGGGTTCGGCATTTCGGGATTCTTGAGGACATAAGAACTGTTGCATCAAGAATCGCGATATTGCGATACGCTATTTCCCGACGGGTCAAGGACAGAGTAGGGACCACCAATATCAGAGTGGAGGATAGGTGTTATCCATATCGGCTTTCGGGACTTGGAGGATCTTGTGAACAAGTGTGCTTGAAATCGCGATATTGCGATACGCAATTTCCCAATCGTGACAGAAGTGTGGGCCAAAGGTGATAACATAAAGGACATGTGGCGTCGGGGATTTGTGAGTCTTGGAATTCTTGGTATCCGGATTCACGAACTCACGAACTCCGATACACCGAGGGAGGACGGGTGTCAAAGGGTGAACCCTCGCAGGAGTCAACGCCAAGTGGCATCGGGGATCGGAGAATCAGAGATCCTGAGAGCGTAAGTTCTACACACTCCAATCCCGCGAAGTCTGAAACTTCGACAGGGGAAAGGACCGTGGTCTCATGGACTAGCAGGTTGCATGGGAAAGGAGTTAGCTGGAAGGAGCTAAGGAGTGGAGAGAGGCTCCATCGTGGATCAGGAGTCGGCGATCTGTGGGGCAAGAAATTTGCAGCACTGTAGGTGTCGATTTCCCGACGGGGAAATTCCCGACAGAAGCAGAGAAGCATTGGTGAATTTTCATCGGGATTCAGGGATTTGTGAGGCCCGAATCTGTGACTTCAGGACTCGCGATCTGGTGAAGTCTGATTTCCTGATTTGGAGTAGGGAGATCATAAGGAGAGTTCTGTGGGTGCTGGAAAGTCTCGATAAGGGATTGGAAGAGATTTTTAGGTTCTTCGGGCCAGGAGAGGAGAAGGTCCTGTGTGAGCAGCGTACCTGAGGGTGCGGTTGCGTCACTTACTCATAAGGATTCACACACAAGGTGAAATTGGGAGATTACTATCATTATCCGATCAAAGGAGTAAAAGAAGCCTCCTACAAGTTAGACGAGGGAAAGCCAATGAAGATGAAGGAAGTTCTCTATGTTCCTGGATTGAAGAAGACCTTTCTATCGATTTTAGAATTGGATGAGAAGGGTTATATAATTGCATTTGTTGATTGAAAAGTTATTATGTGTCCTAGAGGGAAGACTTTGTATGACGTTGTGGTGATTGGATTTCAAGATGGAGGACTCTACAAATTGAATGGGTGATCAGATTTAACATTAGTTCATGACACTGTGAATCCCAGTGAATTATGGAATAGGATATTTTCTCACCTACATTACACAGCCCTATTGAGTGTGAGAAATATGGTGGAAGGACTACTAGATATCCAAGCAAAACTAGACGACATGTGCAAAGTTTACGCACAAGGAAAGAACATGAAGCACTCCTTTCCTAGCAGCGATAGTGGAGCCAAAATAGTATTGGACATCGTGCACTTAGATGTGTGGACTGTTATCGCACAGTTTGTAGTCTAGGTCAGGTAGCTTGAAAAGTAAGGACCAAACTGGCGTAATAGGAGCTTCCCCACCCACTGTCACCTCGATGGGGGGCTTTTTCTATTCAGGGTGGCTAATCCCAAGGGAGACATCCCTAGGTAATCTGGGGTGTTGAAAGGAAAAAGGCCAAGGGATTAAGGCTCAAAGGTTAAAGTAGGTTTTCCTTTCACAGATTACCGCCAAGAAGATAGTCAAAGAGAAGATAGACCACAAAAATAGGCACCTGTTTGCGAGATAAGACAACAATAAAGATAAAATGTGCAACAGTGGTCAGTACTTCATAAATTGATGACTATCTTTATTATATATGAGCACTTATAGTAGTAATTATTGACAAAGTCAATGATTGCAAAAATAACTATGTCTTATATTGTTACTTCTCAATAATACCGGAAATGATGTAGCATTCAATGTATGAAATCAATCCTTGAGTTATCACAACGCATTAAATATCATCTATATGCTCACATGCAAAGGGTTGTTGCGTCACTCTACTAAGGGTGACGTCAACCTAGTCCTAGGGTTAGTTTGATAGGTAAAGAAGTGGACGTTTTGCAAATTAGCCAATAACAATAATCTACACATCAATATCTATCATTTGATGACCTAGCCGCAACTTTTTATACCAGCTAAAGGTTCAAAATAGGCATGATGTCATCATCATATTAGGGTTAGTAAGACGCTAGGGTTAGTAGGGTTTCAAATTTAATAGGTTTGAAAATGTTGTTTTAACACAATAGACTCAATGTTGTAGTCTTAGACTAGTGCCTTAGGGTATAATGGAGTCAAGGAGCAAGGCTAAAGTCTCGAGAGAATCTAAATTCAAGGAAAAGAGAGTTAGACTTTCTAGTGCTACAATGGCAGGGCTACAAAGTCAAACCCCTAAGAGGAAGAGGCTCATTCCGGTGTTGCTTAAGCAAGGCCTCATGCTCCACCCTCTTTCCTTAAAACTTATTGGCAAAAACGGCTAGCTTTAAAACATAAATCTAGGGATGAAAAGTGTTGTAGGGCCAAGGCTTTTCAAACCCTAAGAGTCAAACCCTAGGTGTAAACTCAATTAGGCCTAGGACGTCTTCTTTCTTCAATTTATGTTTCAAAACTAACTCAAGAAAAAGGGGAATTAGTGTAGCAATGGCTAGGCTATATTCTCCTTAGTCAAATGGCTAAACAAATTTTCTATCATGGGGACATGAAGCAAGGACCTACTTGTGTGCTTGCTACCTAGGGTTTCAATGATTAAGCATAATAATAACAATGTAACCATAAATGTAAGAGATTTAACCTACAACCATTCAATCAAGAAGTTTTGCATGAGAAATACACTTACAAATCAATGAAGAGCTTATCAAACCCTAGTTGTAAACCTTCCAATGATAGAAAACACCATAAATATGCCAAGAATGATTCTCCACAAGTGTAGCGCCTCAACTCCAAGAGCCAAATACAAAGACAAAAGACTAAAAATGTTTCTCTCATAAGAGAGTGAGTTTTTGTTCTCTTTAAAATGAGAGGCAACGTCCTCTCTTTATATCATCCGAATGACCTTTAATTACAAAAATAGGTCATTAAAATAGCTGACAAGGATGACTTAACAATATTACATCATTTGTCACATTAAATGCTAAAATGCCAAAATTATGAGCTAAGAAGGGGACGTCAGGCTCCTCTGAGGGAGACGTTGGCCCTTATTGGGCATGATCGGCATCCAGAAAGCAAAACATTGCCCCTTTTAGGGCTGTTGTAGGCTGCCACACGTGCCAAACGATCCAAGCACACTGCCACATCCTCCAGAAAACATCCAGCCTACCCTAGTGGCATCCTGTCCATCAAAGCCATCATCTCATATGCAAAGGGGTGATCCCCCCTAGGTCAATCTCTGCCAAAGTGTCCTGGTGAGGACGTCCTCTTATATTCTCCGTGCAAGGGCTCATCAAAATGTTGTCCTGCCTCTGCCATCTCAACAACCATCTGATGGGCTCTTCAGCCCCATGGAGGTCCGAGCTAATCATCTCCCCACGTGTACCGGTCCTCTGGTACCTGTCCGCCGGGTATGGTCCTGCACATCAAAGACTACGCCCTCCATGGGCTCGTCAGTCCTAGAGATCATAGCAATGCAAATCATATTTCATCATTAAAGTTATCAAATAAATGCATGAAATTCCTAGCATATCATCAAATAGCTCAAAGATATTACACAGATCTACTATACAAAGTTAAGGAAACCAACAGAACAACCTGTTGGGCTAACACCCACAAGAGATGGAAAGTTTCCTCGGAAGATCATTCAAGCCATGTTTTATGAGGTGATATGGTTTAGGGATGTCCAGTCACAGTAAGACCAAGGGCAGGTGTTGTCTGTGGGTGCCTTTGTAGGAGGCGAGCTGTACCCGTCATGGATGCATTTTTTCCAAGCCCTTCATTGTCTTTATCTTTTTATTTATTTCTTTTCTTTCTTTTTTACTTCAAGGTCTGACCAGAGGACACTGCCTTGGCTTGGTGACCAGAGCTGACAGTGTTACCCACTTCTATCTTCGCAGAGATAATAAGGCTGGATCGTGATGAGACCCCCTTTCCTTTGGCCATGCAACCAAAGGTCACTGCCCTGGCGTGGTGACCAGATGATGGCAATGTGATACTGCTGGATACCTATGAACATAATGGGCTGGCTCGTGATGAGACCTCCCATCCTCTTGGTTAGGTCTTGTTTTATTATTTTTCTTAGGGTCCCTTTTAGTTTCTTATCGAGAGGCCTTTTATTGCCTTCTCAGGGATCCCCTGGGCGAAGCATCTCAAGGTTTTTATTTCCTATGGATTTTATCTTTTACCAGCTGCTTTTACCCGCTGGGCCTTTAGCCCCTTCTTCCCACAAGACAAAGTGTAACCCTGAAAGGTCATCCTAATGGCTGGACTAGGGGAATGGGATAGATGAGCGGGGTATAAGATGTAAAATGATAAAATGGTGGGAGCAGACGATGGATTTGCAAATCCCCTTTGGTGGCAAACCAAAACCCATGAATATCAACTTGCTAAGTCACCCAATCAATCACCCCAACAATGGTCAAGTGGATTATTGTAAGATCCAAGTAGTCATCAGAAATGAAAGGAAACTAATGCATATATAAGAAGGTTATAACGATCAAATATGACACATACCATGATACTTTGGACCAATTACCTCATGGAGCAAGAGCCCTCTCTGATTCAAGTCCATGCCGGTGGTGATGGAAGATGTTGCTGCTGACAGGACAAATCTGGTGAAGAAGGAGAAAGATGGGTCCTCCAGGACCATGCTCAAGTCGATCCTGCTCTAAGTACTCCATGTCTAGGACCTGTGGGCCTCGAGACATGATCTCCTAGTTAACCCTAGATATCAGGGATAACATCTGGCTCCAACTCGGGGACATGTGCTAACTGTAGAGTGCATGAGAACCTCAGCAATCTCTGGCATAAACCTGTAGACCTGCTCACACTTGACAAGAAAGCATCAACAACAAAAGGTGGGGTGGTATTGCCACCCCGCAACATAATACATGTATATGCAGTAATCACAAATGTAAATGGAAAGTAAAACACTTACCTGTACTTACCTGTTGGCTGCATGTTGGTGTAGTCAAACAACCAATGAAGCCAATCCAACAACGTTCCTCGATACCTGCCTTTGTGCTTCATCATAAACCAAAATAGTGATAAATCTAGCACAAAAATGTCATGAGTGATATTGTATATCATATCATTAGAAAAGTCAGGATCTAACTCATGGAGGCGGGTGGGAGGGAGAAAATCATGCCAAGTCCATCTCTGAGAAAAGTTCTCAATTCTATCCAAGAAAGGGTCATGAAAAATACAAGGTTCAAAAAACCGACTCAAAGGGCTTGTAAGCTGGTTACCTAGGACATCCTCATGCTCTAGAGCCAAGAAAAGAATCGACAAAGATTTAGAATACGACTGGAAAACTATCAAGGGAAGGTTGAAAAACTGATTGGAGCTAGAATTACCCAACCAACCCTTGGAGTTTAGGGTTTTCCTAGGAGGAAACTCAACATGAAAAAGGCATTTCCCAACTACACCTTTAATGGAAAAGCAAGGCAATGTAATAACAGGTGGTTGGGGTGAAAAATCATGAGAAACCTTCTTGAGGCAAACAATGTCCTTACTTGTATTAAAATCTGAGCACAACAGTGGTTGGAAATCATCTTCACAACAAGAGTCAAAATGCTCAGAAGGGTACTCATCCAAAATCTCAAGGTAAGACCGAAAATCATCAGGAGAATTAGGTACTAGGTCATCCTTGGTTTTTATAAAAGTACAAGTAAAAATCTCATCTTCTTGTTGCCATTGGTTCAAAGTAATATGTTATGGCAAGGGCAACGTTTGAAGATGACTTTTTATGTCATATATGGGATCTGTATCATAACTAAATGCATCCCACCTACATCTCCCAACATGTATGAACTCATCGAAATCATCTATGTCAGTATCAGTATCATAACATGGAGGAGTCAAAACATCCAATACCTTTTCACTCTTTATGTCATAAGAACCATTTAAAACTTGGAAGGGGGAACAATGTACCTCGCTTAATCCTTCCTGCGCAAGAGATTCAAGTAGTTGGATAGCATCATCAGAAGAAATGTCTGCCTCTACATCTTCAGTATTGAGACATAGGGGATCTGGCTCGTCCAAGGGTTCCACTCCTTCTTCATTCTCTGAGTCATAAAACAAGGTATCATCAAAAGAATCAAAATAACTTACCTCATTCTCTTCATCTTGTGCAGGAGTGATAGGATCTTGGAGAGCTTCATCAGGCTGAGGAGTGATCACTGGTGCTTCATCCTCATAATTCCCATTTCCGGTTACATCTTCGTTGTATTCTATTGGATTATGGGAGATATCTTGCTCCTCTTCAAGGGGTTGATAATGGTCTTCACAAACCTCGTCTCCTATATCAGAGGGTTCTTGGTATTGATCATGATAAGCTCTTCTGAGATCATCTACAATATCAGTAGTGAACCCTTTGTGGTATAAGGTTACCATGAGGTTTTGAAGGACATCTTCATACGTCTGCAAATCTGGCTTAGTAAATTCGATAAACTTATTTATGAGGTGTATGAACGATGATATACCCCTATCCTTGCAAAAACTCTTAAAGCATTTTTGTAAGTAGGGTGGCAGGGTGAGAAAAAACAACTTTATAAGAGCATCCTCTCCTCCCAACCTTATCTCACTCAAATGCTCCAAAAAATTAACTATGTGAGGAGTTGGGAGCCCCAAAAATGTTGGAGAGTTGTCTAACCATTTATTATCAAAATAATTTGGGTATCCTTGAAAACTTCTGAAATCAATACTTGGATACATTTGTTCCCAGTATGCCATGATCCCATAACTTGAAAATATCACTGAAGGTAAAGTGGCACTCTAAGAAAAATCAGTGGAGTCGCTAGATAGTTTTCCTGAAACTACCAAAGAATAGGGGGAAAAAAGTAGTGGAGTCGCCAGGTAGGCTTGTAAGAAAAGGGCTTTGAGGCAAGGATTACCAAAATATTTGTCGTTGAGGAAGATTGACTCAGTGTTCCCCGGCAATGGCGCCAAAATGTTATCGCTCAGTTTGTAGGATAGGTCAAGTAGCTTGAAAGGACAAGTCAAACTGGCGTAACAGGAGCTTCCCCACCCAATGTCACCTCGATGGGGAGCTATTTCTATTCAGGGTGGCTAATCCCAAGGGAGACGTCCCTAGTAATCTGGGGTATTGAAAGGGAAAAGATCAAAGGTTTAAGGCTCCAAGGTTAAAATAAGTTTTCCCTTCACAGATTACTGCCGAGAAAAGATAGTCAAAAGAAGGTATTCGACTGAAAAAAGGGCACCTGTTTGTGAGACAAGGAAAAAAAAACTAAAACGTGCAGCAGTGGTTAATACTTCAAATTGTTAATGACTATCTTTGATATATACACATGAGCATAAATAAATGTAATTATTGACGAAGTCAATGATTGCAATTAAAGCTAAGACTTATAATTATTACTTCCTCAATAAATACAAATGATAGTGCATTCAATGTATAAAATTAATCCTTAATTTAGCACAACGCATTAAATATCACCAATATGCTCATATATATAATGTTGCTGCGTCAAACCTGCTAGAGGGTGACGTCAACCCTATTCTAGGTTTAGTTTGATAGGTAAAGAAGTGGATGTTTTGCAAATTAGCCAATAACAATAATCTACACATCAATATCTATCATTTGATGACATAGCCGCAACTTTTTATACCAGCCAAAGGTTCAAAATGGGCATGACGTCATCATCATATTAGGGTTAGTAAGACGCTAGGGTTAGTAGGGTTTCAAATTTAAGAGGTTTGAAAAGGTTGTTTTAACACAATAGACTCAATGTTGTAGTCTTAGACTAGTGCCTTAGGGTATAATGGAGTCAAGGAGAAAGGCTAAAGTCTCGGGAGAATCTAAATTCAAGGACAAGAGAGTTAGGCTTTGTAATGCTGCAATGGCAAGGCCACAAAGTCAAAACCCTAAGGGGAGGAGGCTCATTCCGGTGTTGCGTAAGCAAGGCCTCATGCTCCTCCCTCTTTCCTTAAAACTTCTTGGCAAAAACGGCTAGCTTTAAAACATAAATCTAGGAATGAAAAGTGTTGTAGGGTCAAGGCTTTTCAAACCCTAAGAGTCAAACCCTAGGTGTAAACTCAATTAGGCCTAGCACGTCTTCTTTCTTCAATTTATGTTTCAAAACTAACTCAAGAAAAAGGGGAATTAGTGTAGCAATGGCTAGGCTATATTCTCCTTAATCAAATGGCTAAACAAATTTTCTATCATGGGGACATGAAGAAAGGACCTACTTGTGTGCTTGCTACCTAGGGTTTCAATGATTAAGCATAATAATAACAATGCAACCATAAATGTAAGAGATTTAACCTACAACCATTCAATCAAGAAGTTTTGCATGAGAAATACACTTACAAATCAATGAAGAGCTTATCAAATCCTAGTTGTAAACCTTCCAATGATACAAAACACCATAAATATGCCAAGAATGATTCTCCACAAGTGTAGCGCCTCAACTCCAAGAGCCAAATACAAAGACAAAAGACTAAAAATGTTTCTCTCACAAGAGAGTGAGTTTTTGTTCTCTTTTAAATGAGAGGCAATGTCCTCTCTTTATATCATCCAAATGACCTTTAATTACAAAAATAGGTCATTAAAATAGCCGAAAAGGCTGACTTAACAATATTACATCATTTGTCACATTAAATGCTAAAATGCCAAAATTATGAGCTAAGAAGGGGACGTCAGGCCCCTCTGAGGGAGACGTTGGCCCTTATTGGGCATGATCATCATCCAGAAATCAAAACGTTGCCCCTTTTAGGGCTCCTGCAGGCTGCCACACGTGCCAAACGATCCAAGCACACTGCCACATCCTCCAGAAAACGTCCAGCCTGCCCTAGCGGTGTCCTGTCCATCAAAGCCATCATCTCATCTGCAAAGGGGTGATCGCCCCTAGGTCAATCTCTGCCAAAGTGTCCTGGTGAGGACGTCCTCTTGTCTTCTCCGTGCAAGGGCTCATCAAAACGTTGTCCTGCCTCTGCCATCTCAGCAACCATCTGATGGGCTCTTCAGCCCCATGGAGGTCCGAGCTAATCATCTCCCCACGTGTACCTGTCCTCTGGTACCTGTCCGTCGGGTATGGTCTTGCACATCAAAGACTATGCCCTCCATGGGCTCGTCAGTCCTAGAGATCATAGCAATGCAAATCATATTTCATTATTAAAGTTATCAAATAAATGCATGAAATTCCTAGCATATCATCAAATAGCTCAAAGATATTACACAGATCTACTATACAAAGTTAAGGAAACCGACAGAACAACCTGTTGGGCTAACACCCACAAGAGATGGAAAGTTTCCT
>ML784740.1:155231-201708 GCA_009831015.1 Picea engelmannii
TTTACTTCAAGGTCTGACCAGAGGACACTGCCTTGGCTTGGTGACCAGAGCTGACAGTGTTACCCACTGGTATCTTCGCAGAGATGATAAGGCTGGCTCGTGATGAGACCCCCTTTCCTTTGGCCATGCAACCAAAGGTCACTTCCCTGGCGTGGTGACCAAATGATGGAAATGTCATACTGCTGGATACCTATGAACATAATGGGCCATCTCGTGATGAGACCTCCCATACTCTTGGTTAGGTATTGTTTTATTACTTTTCTTAGGGTCCCTTTTAGTTTCTTATCGAGAGGCCTTTTATTGCCTTCTCGGGGATCCCCTGGGAGAAGCATCTCAAGGTTTTTATTTCCTATGGCTTTTATCTTTTACCAACTGCTTTTACCCCCTGGGCCTTTAGCCCCTTATTCCCACAAGACAAAGTGTAACCCTGAAAGGTCATCCTAATGGATGGACTAGGGGAATGGGATAGATGAGCGGGGTATAAGATGTAAAATGATAAAATGGTGGGAGCGGACGATGGATCTGCAAATCCCCTTTGGTGGAAAACCAAAACCCATGAATATCAACTTGCTAAGTCACCCAATCAATCACCCCAACAATGGTCAAGTGGATTAGTGTAAGATCCAAGCAGTCATCAGAAATGAAAGGAACCTAATGCATATATAAGAAGGTTATAACGATCAAATATGACACATACCATGATACCTTGGACCAATTACCTCATGGAGAAAGAGCCCTCTCTGATGCAAGTCCAAGCCGGTGGTGATGGAATCTGCTACTGCTGACAGGACAAATCTGGCAAAGAAGGAGAAAGATGGGTCCTCCAGGACCATGCTCAAGTCGATCCTGCTCTCAGTACTCCATGTCTAGGACCTATGGGCCTCAAGACATGATCTCCTAGTTATTCCTAGATATCGGAGATAACATGGACCAATGTCAACAACTTCACTAAGAGGGTATGTATATTATGTGTCTTTTATTGATGATTACTCATGTAAAACTTGGATATGTTTTTTGAAGTAAAAGAATGAAGTGTTTGGAAAATTCTAAGAATTTAAGGCACTGGTAGAAAACCTAACAGAGTGTAAGATAAATACCTTGCGATCAAAAAATGGAGCAAAATTCACCTCAAATAAATTAAAAGAATATTTCAAGGAAGATGGGATTAAGAGGGATATTTCTACTTCCTACAATCCTCAGCAAAATGGAGTAGTAGAAAGGAAGAATCAGACGATCATGGAAGTAGTGAAGGCCATGATCCTTGATCAAGATCTACCTATGCATATGTGGGTATAAGAAGCAAATACTGCAATGTATGTGTAGAAAAGAAGTTCCCACAAAGTACTTGAAAGAAAGACACTAGAGGAGATGTTTTCGGGAGAAAAGCAGGAAGTCATCCATCAAAGGATATTTGGTTTCCCCTTATTTGTGCAAGTCCCCAAGGAAAAGAGGAAAAATTTGGATTCATTAGGAAAGAATGGAATATTTGTTGGTTATAGTGACACATAGAAGGCATACATGATATATATTATCGGTCACCGAAAAGTTGAGATTAGATGAGATGTCACCTTCGATGAGAGTGAAACTTTCAACAAATTAAAACAGGATTGTGCAAAAGAGGTTCATGAGGAGAAGAATGAAGTTACTAGAGTTTTAGAGGCAGAAACAATTGAACCAGAGGAAGTCATTCATGAGGATAATGACATGGTAGAACCTCATAGGCCAATAGAGATGCCTTCTTGCAAGAGAAGACCATCTTGGGCACATGAGCTCATCAGAGATGCAGAAAGATATGGTTCCCTAGAAAAATATATCAGGGAAAGCAAGAAGTCGAAACCATATTCCAGCTATGTGGCATGCTTGTGTGATATCATGGATGCAGAACCATCCATTTATGAAGAGGCTGTAGAAAATGGGGTATGGAAGGATTCCATTGAGGAGGAATATCAGTACATAGTAAATAATGATGTCTGGGATGTGGTCCCCAGACCAAAGGAGAAATTAGTAGTAAGTTCACAATGGATTTACAAAATGAAACATGTAGTTGATGGAAGTATTGAAAAGTGTAAGGCTATATTTGTGACTTGAGGATTCCCTCAGAAAGAGGGAATTGACTATGAGGAACATTTTCTCCCATGGAAATATATACCTCGATCCAGACTATACTTTAGTTGTCCATGGTAATGAAATGGAAGGTGCATTGGATGGATGTGAAGAAAACCTTATTGAATGGTGAAATAAAAGAGGAAGTATATGTGGAGCAAGCACAATGGTTCAAGGTACATGATAGGGAGACACATGTGTGCAGATTGAAGAAGGATTTATATGGATTAAAGAAGGAACTGAGAGCATTGTATGGAAGGATGGACAGTTTTCTAACGAGATTAGGATTTACAAAGAGCAGTGCAGATCCTAACCTTTAGTTTAAGATTGGGGATGATGGTATGATAATACAATTATTGTATGTGGATGGCCTATTTCTAATAGTTGTGGAAACTCTCATATCAGAGTGTAAGAGAAAATTGGCTACTAAGTTTGAGATGAAATATCTCAGGATGATGCATTTCTCTTTGGGTCTAGAGATATGGCAGAGACAGGATGAGATATTTCTGAATCAAGGGAAGTATGTAGTGGAAATCCTGAAGAGTTTTGGGATGTTGGATTGCAAGGAAATGACAAAACCTATGGTATCAAATCTGAATTTGTTTCAGGATATGACTTCAGAGACCCTGGATGTTAATTTATATAGAAAAATGGTGGGTTCGTTGATGTACTTGGCGAACACGAGACCATATATATGTTTTTTTTTAACACCCTAAGTCGGTATATGGAGCAGCCCAGGCAGGTTCATTTGGTCACAAAAAAACATGTGATGAGCTATCTTAAGGGTACATTGAGTTATGTTTTCAAGTATATGACATACCATGAGTTAGTTTTATATTGATATTTGGATTCAGATTGGGCCAAAAGTATTCCTGATTGGAAGAGTACTTCGACATATTGCTTCAATCTAGGCTCTAGTATGGTTTTGTGGAGCAACAATAAGTTGTCACGTGTAGCACTCAATATGGCTGAGGATGAATATGTGGCAGCATGTGCAACATGTAGAGAAGAAGTGTGGTTCTAGAAGCTCTTTTCTGGGTTATTTGGTCTCAAACTGGAGGCGACCTGCATTTGGTGTGACAACCAGAGTTGCATGAATTTGTTAAAGAATATGGTGTTCCATGAAAGTTCAAAGCATATCGATATCAAATATCACCATATTAGGGATATGGTGTAGAGGGGATCAGTGAGGATCCAGTACGTGATTATTGAGGACAAGTTGCAAACATGTTGACCAAGTCACTATCGAGGACAAAGTTCAAGCACATCATGGACAAGCTTGGCGTGGTACCTCTTCAAAGGGAGTGACAAGGTACAGATGCATTGTGGGGTAGTGGATGTACTGGGGACATGTTGTAGCTATTTGAGAGCTACCCACAAGCCTTGGATGCATTGAATGCGAAGTCACAAGGGTGCGCATGATGAGGTACAGATGCATTTCAGGGTAGTGGATGTCATGGTGACATATTGAAGCTATTTGAGAGCTACCCATATGCCTTGGATGCATTGGTTGTGAAGTCATGTTGTACTATTGATATCCGATGATGTATAGATTCATATGTTCAACAATAAATGGTCATGAGATCGTGTGGAAACAAAGAATACCTTCCTACTGAAGAGGGAGTGTTGATATTTTGATGTAACTACAGAAGATATTATTTTGTATTTGTATTGGTCAAACCTCAAGAAGGTTATTGTAATATTATTGTAGAAATCGGCTTAAAAGAAATTATTATTTATTGTTATCCTTATTGTAAAAGTCAAAACAACCCCTCTTAGGGTCGTTCCTTTTCGAGAGTGAATTATGTGTATAAATAGAGGTTGAGTTCCTCTCATTTGTATACACACACAACTCAGCTTCTCTTAGTGTATTTGGAGAATAGAAAAGGAGGTCTAGCACATGAGGTCTTGGTTTCTTAGTCTTTGGTATCTTGGTCTTGGTCTATTTGTGGAGAGTTATAACATGACATTGTATTGATTGAAGGAATCTATACCGAAGAATTGGTTGTTGGGCTTTCCCCCCCACGAGGGTTCCCAAGGATATATCTCGTGTTCTGTTATTTTTTAGCTCTTAGTGATCCTATTACATGAAATTGTTAATTAATGTTAAAGAACATAATTGTAACTTTTAAAATTATAACAATATATAGAGAGAGTGTTGATCCTAGATATGACCTTAAACTATCTAAGGAAACAATCAGAGAAGACCTTTGAGAAAAATTGATTGGTGGTTGAGGGTTATTTCTTCATTATAGTTGCCTATTTTGGTTTTAATACCAAATATTTACTAGGTGAACAACAACCTATGGGTACAATTGGCATGCATGGTTGAGCTACTAACAAATGGGGTTGGAAAAATCCTAGGGAAAAAACTTAGTAGATACAAGAATGAAACCTACCAAATGTGAAAATCATTGGTATGTGCATATAGATCTTATCATCTAGCATATATAGAGATATTGTATGCATAAGGAATAGGAATTAGCATGGGCTTAGCAACACGTCAGAATGGTGGTGTCATTTAAAAAATGACATACATGTCAAACATTAATGACATGCTTTTGATTATGTCGTATACTCTTCATCATCGAAGTTATTAGAAGGAGCTTTCCCACTCAACCATTAACACACTTTCCAAGAAAACTGTTTTACTCAAGCCATAAAAATAAATATTAATGCAAGTTCAAACTAACCATGATACAATTAGTGATATAACTCAAGGGATCAATTTCATTTGCATTTAATTATGACATCTTACTCATGTTTCAATATGTATTGTAGAATAGTTGATTGGTAAATTATTTCTTAAATGATATCCTCTCCTTATATTTATGATACTTAATTATATTAAGGATGATAAAAAAAGTTGTAAATAGTGAATGTATGGATTTCCTTTTGAGCCCTTCCTCAAAAGGTTGTTTGTACATTCAATTCAATATTCAATTTCTGCATCATGTATCATTGTCTTAAAAATGGAATAAGGCATTCCAATCTTCCTAATTATATCAGAGATTATGATTTGGTTGAAGGTGAAAAGTTATTAATGCCTTAATATTTGCGAGGCTATATTTTAAGTGAAAACTTGATGTCATCCTATCGAATGTGTAAAACAATAATGTAGGCCACTGTAATAACAATATGGTTAGAAACTTGCATGGAAAGAAAACATATATGTTCATAGGTTAGAAATGATTTATTGTTGGGACGCATACACCTTGTAATCTTTTAATGGAGCAGGTAATGATTGTTGAGCAATAGTAGGGAATAAATGTTGAGGAATAGCAAGGAATAAATTTTAAATAGAGGTAATGAATAAATGCTAAGCAATCGCAGGGAATAAATGTCTAGCAATAGCATGAAATAAATGTTGAGTAGTGGCAGGAAGTGAATGCTAAGTAAAAGTAGTTCGATAATTAATTTTCAGTGGTTTCCAACATGTAGAATTGGAAAACCATAAATGGTTTATGGTTTTTTATGCCTATTTAAAAAGTTATAGGTTGGAGGAAAATATGGTGTGAGTTTTAGCTTATGATAATGCCACTAAAATTTCTTTGGAGTCCTTGTGCTAATGTTAAACATTATTTCTAAAAGAAAATAGATTATATAATGTATTGTAACCATTAAGTTGTTGAATAACACATTGAGCATGCTTCAAAGTCTAGGGTTTTTCTCCGAGAAGGGTTTTCCCTAGGAAATCATTATCTAATGGTTGTATGTTTCTTTATCATTTATTCTTAAAGTCGTGTTTATTTAATTTTTTCACATTATTCTCTCATTGATTAGTGTAGAAAGAATATTCCACACATCTGCTTCATTTCATTTGGTGTGCAAGCTTAATCACCTTGGATCCAAGGTGTTAGGGACAAGTTTTGTGATGCAATCTTGGTTCGAGTGTGATCTTGTGTAGAATGAAATCTTTTTGCAAAGAAATGGAAAGAACATCTAGATGAAAAACATATAAGTTTAATAGTAGTAAATTTGAGATGTGGAAGCTCAATATGGATGATGTTCTCATAGATCAATATGTATGGGTTGGAGTACCTTGAACAAAACCTACTAGTATGAAATATGAAGAGCGGGTGGTGTTGGAGATAAAGGTGAGAAGCCTTATCACAATTTTCTTAGATGATTCCTTATTAATGAATGTTTATAAAGAAAACAATGTTGTAACTCTCTCGAAGTTGGGGATTTGTATCTAGATAAATTTGTGGTTAATAAAATTTTCTACGGAAAAAATTGTTTTCCTTGAGAATGGGTGATGGTGATTTTATAGTTGAGAACCTAAATGTATCTAATAATATTTTGATCTAGTTGATATCAATTGGAGTGAAGACTGGTGAGGAGGATCATTGTATGATTTTTTTTTGTTTTTTTCTAGATTCATGGGACAACCTAATAATGTCAATTAGAAGCATTGTAAAGACATTAGTGATTGATTAGTTCGCAATTTCTTTTCTCTCATAAGAGGTGAGGTTGAAATATTATGAATCCACCATTGAGGCCTTGGTTATTCATGGAATATCTAAGGAAAATGAAAAAAAAGAAAAAGAAAATGGAAAATCCAAATCCCATGGGAGATACAACTCTCCAAGAAAGTCCAACGAAAAATGATGGAACTATGGCATGGTTGAGAAATTCAAAAGAGACTACAAGGAAGATAAAAAGAAGACTAAGAGGGAAAATAATGATGAATCTTAAAAATATTCCCAAGAGGATGGTGGAGATGTTGTTGTTGCAACTTTGGAAACCCATGGAGACCACAATGTATGGTGGATATATTTTGGATCTTCCTTCCATACAACTTCCCATATACACTAGTTTTCATTGTATGAGAAATATGATGGTGAGATGGTATACCTTGGTGATGAATATCCTCTAGGCATAGTTGGCCATGGTAGAGTCTTGATAAAATTACTTGAGGACATAGTAAAGGAGATCAATGGCATTTTGCACATTCTTGGTCTTACATGTAACCTACTATTAGTAAGAAAAATTAATTATGTGATTGTGCGGGTTGTTCTCTATAACAAAGGGTGTAATATGGTCCTAAGAGATATGGTGTTTGTTAAGGGTGTTTTTGTGCGTACATTGTTCCAAATCAATGCATCCACTATTCAAAGTGATAGTTTTTCTATTTTTGTAGTGGAAATATCTATAGAATCTACACCTTCACAATCAAAACCTATATCTACTTCTAATGTTCATGTTTTTTGGGTAATTAAACAAGCTCTTTCTTTAGAAAGAAATTTACATACAAAGAAGAAAATGCGATGGGACAAAATATTGGACCATATAGGTGAGAAGGGCCTACGTCCTAGAAAAAAAATATATTGTTGCTGAATTGAATGGTTGTTCTCTTGAATTTGATTTTTGCGAGCATTTCATACATGGAAAATAGAACCATGTTTAATTTTATTCCATTTCTTAGAAATCTTCTGGGTTGTTGAAATTAATTCATTTTGATGTATTTGGTCCAGTTAAAGCTCCTTTGATTTTTAAGGATTTTTATTATGTGGCATTCATTAATGTGTACTCAAGAAGGAAATCTGTATATTTTCTTGGAACTAAATCTGATATTTTTAGTCAGTTCAAGGAGTTTAAAGCACGCTTTGAAAATGAGACTAGTAGGAAGATTAAGGTGTTGAGCATTGATATGGTGGTGTGTTTTGTTCTATAATGTTTGATAATTTTTTTAAGAATAATGCCAGTGACACACATAAGACAATTCCATATACCCCTAAAAAAATGGAGTTCCTGAACGAATGATTAGAATGTTGATGGGGAGAACTAAGAGTATAATTAGTGGAGCCAACTTATAGAACAAGTTATGGGCATAAGTGACTTGTATTGCATGTTACTTGATTAATAGGTCTCCCATGTCATCTCTTGTTGTTATGAATGCTATGGAGATATGAATAGGAAATAATCCCTCACTATAGCATCTTCATGTTTTTGGTTATGAGGCATATTCTCATGTGCCTAAACATAAGTGGTTGAAGTTGAATAAGAAGGTTGTGAAATGTATCTTCATTGGCTATGGGAATGGTGTAAAAGGGTACAAGCCTTGGGATCCTATGGATATAAATTTGTTTATAGAAGGAATGTTATATGTAGAGAAGTTAATCCTTCTCTAATGGTGGTGTATCTACAAGAAGATGAGAATAAGTTAGTGTTTGAACTATCGCCTAAGAACGAGAAATCTAAGAAAAAAAATGAAAAGGAAATTCATGATGGATTTGATGAGGAGGAGGGTTCAAAGAGTTCATAAGAGGAGGACGAAACTCCACCTCAAACTTTATGGAGGTCCACTTAGCAAAGAAGGTAATAATATGGGTATAAATATAGACCATATGATTTCAGATGTATATTTTCATTATTTTCTAACATCAATTATCCTAGAATTGTGAAACAGGTAACATATATGGAAAATAAGGGGTCCTAGAGATGGCCATGGATGAGAAAATGGTTTCATTTATAAATAATGAGATATGTAACTTAGTACTATTTCCTGTTGGAAAAAAATCATTGGATGTAAATGGGTGTTCAAAAGGATGATTAATTTATATGGAAATGTTGAAAAGCATATTGAAAGGTTGGTTATGAAAAGATATTCCTAAGTTGAGGGGATAGATTTTGGTGAGATATTTTCTCTAGTTGTTAAGTTAACATCTATTAGGTTCCTATTATATATAGTAACAACTTTTGATTTAGAGATAGAGAATATGGATGTGAAAACAACATTTTGACATGATGACTTAAAGGAAGAGATCTATATAACACAACTAGAGTGGTATTTTGAAAAAGGTAAAGAGCTATTGGTTTGCAAATTAAAAAATTATTTATACTGTCTCAAACAATCTCCCAAAATGTAATATCAATTTGATTCTTTTGTATTGGGATTAGGATTTCTAAGATCCAAATCATATCACTGCATTTATCACAAATATGATGGTGGTGATTTATTATTATCATTGTATATGTAGATTATATGTTATCCTCTGGTAACAATAAGGATCATGCGATTTGTGATTTTAAGTCTTGAGTTTCAACACAATTTGATATGAAGGACCGAGACGATACAAAATGTATACTAGGCATGGAATTAAGTAGAGATAGATAAAATAAAAATATTTGGTCGAGTCAGAGTAATGCAGCACCGAAGGAATTTTTACCTTCAAAACTGACTTAACCCCACGCATTTGCATTATACACCAAGCCCATACAACAGAGGGATTAATCCTTTACCGAAAATTTGTGCATACATGATCGGATTTAAATCCACCTTATCCTTTGTTAAACCCCTTCATTAAACTGGCTTAATTCCCATTGGTTATAACTACAATCAACCACCAATCGATGTTACTGTACCACCGAAACCAACGAACCACTGGATATTCTTGTCTGCACCGAGCGTATATTAGATCACCGAGTATTGGATATCAGACCCACCGGAGTATTGAACCCCCAAAATATACGAAAACACATATATGCTCGCAATATCAGTCCGATTAACTACCACCGGACCACTGGGACAACCGGGTCACCAGATCATCGAATCTTCTATACAACCTTTTACTATACTGTATTTCAGCCACCGAGACACCAGGGCACTAGGGCATCGGGCCACCATATTTACACAAAAATTTATACTGCACTTACAAACATTTAACTCCGGTTCGGTTAGCTGTCAGGCCACCAGGCTCCTTAACAATGCATCTTCAATTGTTACCCCGATCTGATTGCTTTTGGTTTTGGTTGTGGATCTATTCCAATGGTAAATGATCAACGGTCAGGAATTGATTCCATTTCCACTACCACTATTGATTTTTTCATCTTCCAAAACTATTTCAATTGTTTGTATTTACTAGCACAGCCACATAATTGTGGCTGATTAACGTCGAAAGGTTGATAAGATGAAAAGAATCCTTAAAAGAATATATTAAATTTTATTATTGATTAACAAATAAATGGTTGCGCTTCATTTATTTGGTGTTAATATTTTAATTTTTGTTAATCACTTAGATGGCAATCAGTTAGCTATCAAAGTAAGTTTTAAATATGATTAGGTAAATGTAAAAAAGTAAACACATAAACGGATGTCTTTATAATCGCTAGAAAGTTAATGATTGAAATCATAGCCATTTATTTTGTGTAACTACTAAGAATATTCCAGCCATATTTAACAGTTAAATCTCCTTTATCTCCCACTTGACGCCTTCTCTCTAGCTTCGACTGTGCTTCGACTGTACTTCTAATCAAAGAGAAATACTAGAAATACATAGGAACTTTTCCTTGATTCATCTCCTCGATCTTATTCTTCAATATTTTACACAATGACACATCATCTCGCTATAACCATACGTATAGAGACTTTATAAGCACATATTCAAAAAGGGTAGAATTATTACCACCAACCGCTCATCTGTGTGCTCACACAGAAACCCTCATTAATTCATTCTATTTGTCATATTGCATGTACAAAAACTCGTCAACGAACAAAGACATTTATAAACACACTCATATGCATCAACCAAACATGTTTATTAAACTCTATTTGTCATATTGAATATAAAAAAACTCGTCAACGAACAAAGACATTTATAAACGCACTCATATGCATCAACCAAACATGTTTATTAAACTCTTTTGTACATAATATACAGAACTAGAAATACCTTTCTGTCTTTAGTGGTCTGATTTCACATATTTGGGACTTCTCTTCCTTGGTTCCTCTCTTTTCTTGATTTCTGCTCCCTGTCCAGAAGGCTTACAATTTATGCAGGGAAGGTAAACTTGCATACCATCAAACAATCTCCTAAAATCCTACAAGTAATTACGACATAAACATTCCCACTATCTATTCTTTCTTGATTACATACAGACTAGGATCTATAAGATCAATCCTCCATACTTAGGAAAATTCACACTAACCCAATTGATTGCCTTACATGGGAATTTAGAAAAACAAACCTTATCCTTCTATAATCTAATTACAAACTTAGGAAAACATAATAATTCATTAGGGAACCCACCCCCTTTGGTAAATTCTAAGACGACTTGAGGTCCATTTAGAAAGGTTGATTTTGAGACAATATTCTCATACACTAGACTCCTAGGGTACAAAATTTCATGATATCCCGATCATGAGTCTTCTATTGGTTGAATTCCTTTTGGAGCACATACTTTGTTCTACTGCAATCCACTTGCCTTGCTACCACAAGTACCTTCAAGTAACTTTGCTTTGTTGATTGTCTTCTCTATCCCATAGTGTATTCACTTAGACACCTTCCTTAGGAATGCTAATAGTTCCTCCATCTCAACATCCAATTTTGTCTATTGTTGGTGTATATCACTATTGATGTCTATATGTTGTTGTACTCTTGCACATAGAATTTCCATGTTTCCTTCTATTTCTCCAATCATTGCATCTCCCTTTAACATCTTCAACTTATACAGATGTTTTTCCAATTCCTCTAAACTTTGTTCTATGTTCCTTTCATTCAGTTTTTGCTGCTCATTATCCCTTAATGTTGTAGCAAATTTTCTATCTTCTTGATTCCTGTAACTCTGTAAGGCATTCATGTCCTCATCAATCCTAAAATTATACATCCTATTTCAAAATTTTGCATGTAAAATTTTTATGGAAATTATCTCCCTCAACATCCTTTACCCATAAATGTATCTCGCGAGTACCTCAATGGTTATGGAATTATATTCCATATACTTTTCACCAGTTCCATATAAAATATGTATGGCCTTTGTTTTCATTTCTTTGTCTATCTTCTGCTAGCATCAAATCTATGAGGATTCTCTCTAATTGCCAGGCTCCCATTCATTGAGCATTATCTCATCATTTTCCTAATGTGGAAAAATTATAGGAATTATTCCTCCTTCTTCATTCTCTTCTTTGTATATCTTTAAGGCACTAAGTTTCCTTCTCCATTCCTCTCACTTCTCTATGAAAGCATGCTTGATTCCAACTCTAGAGACTATACTTTTCTCTGTCTCTACACATGAAACAAATTTATGATAGAATTTTTTTCTCTCGTTAATATATAAAGTCACTTTACAACTATTAAAATGACTACTAACATCACGATAATAATTGATACCATCTTCTGTTGAATTATGTTGTTTGTTGCAGATGCATAGTTTGTTGTCCCTTTTTCACATTCATCTTTCGAAAATAAGTGTTCATTTTCAACCTATTGATTACACTTTTCATCACCTCCTTTACTGCTTGCATAGAAAACCTCCATATCTTCATCTTCTCATTGTAGATACTTCCTATTATTCTCAACAAACTCATCTTTGGAATCTTGGTTGTCTCATTGTTTTCCATTCTTCATAGTCTCCTCTGGACCTATTGTAATATCTTGGATAGATTTCTCCTTATCGATCTCTTCCTCTATGAAACCTTTACTCTCTTTAAGAGTATTTTATATCAACATTTCCTTCTTGTATCTGAAGACTATTTTCTTCTCATCAACTATCAACATATGCTTATGCTCATTAACCAAAATATGAAAATATAATTCCATTACCTCATCCTCTATTTCTGCTTGTTCTATTTCACCATCTTCTAGAAATATGCTAATGAATTCTTTTGAACCTGTCATAAGGTTGTCTTCCTATCTATCTTCCATTCTAGTTCCTGAAATCTTGCATCTTGCCATTAGGTTGTCTTCAATTTCTTCCTTTTGAGTCTGCAAATCCTTCTTGTCTTCTATTTGACTATCTTTATGAGTCAATTATGCATGTTTATTGTTAGAACAAGTTCCTCCATTTGTCTTGTATCTTCTGACTATGTATAGTCTCCATCTTGACTAGTTTTATTCTAGATATTTTGATATACCTGCACAAAATATCTAGCTAACAATTAAGCATACACAAATTGCAATGGTGGATGAAGAGAGGAGACTAAATTGGAGAAAATAATGAAATAATTTATATTATTTGAGTAAGAGAATGTTACAATACAAGTGATATACTCTTTATGACACAACTAACTCACCAATGTATCCAAGATAATGCACATTAGCAGTGTTCTAGAGAGATGTGACACACATTGGCAATGAGTCAACTTCCACCTAGTCCTAGTTAACTAACCATGCGGTCGTCAATTAAATAGCCAAACTACAGAGAAATGAGAAGGATATCACTCACACAAGTGAAATGATCTTTACTAGTGATGATACCAATGCAATTTCAAATTACTGGTAATGATCCTGAGGTTAGCATGCAAAATTTGGCGATCAAAGGAAGGTTGACATGAAACACTTCACTCAATTATTCTAATTGAACGGTAACTAAGAATTCAATGGAGGGTAAGTGGCACCCTTGTCTAGGGGAGAATATATCAAACTAAGGGACCCTCAACATAGCCAAATAAACTTAGGAAAAGAAAATGAAAGGAAAATAATAGGTGTGTGTAATATCTCCAACACCCCCCTGAACACAACTAGGGAGTATACATAATCAATTGGTCCCAGCAACACAGGCCATGTTAGGTACCCATGAAGAATGCAACTAATGAACATTGAAATAAAGTGAGGAAAGAGGGAAAACCTCATGGAAAAAAAAAACCTCAAAATACAATGTATTAAAAGAAGAGAAAGACATTTGCTAGGAAACAATGTCCTTCACTCCAAGGCGATCGTGCAAACTATGGAATTTTTTCTCAGTGAAAGTCTTGGTAAATATGTCAAGAGTTTTCTTGGCGGAAGGGTAGTACTGCAAATCAATGACCCTATCATGAACCATCTCCCTGATAAAATGCATATGGATATCGATATGTTTTTTCCATTGTCTTTGTACTGGAGCTCAACGAAATTTTAGTGTACTCTAGTTGTCACACCAAATAACAGTCAGACGATGGAATTGAATATCGAGTTCAGTGAGGAAGTTATATAGCGAGAGTTCCTAAATGGTGATGTTGAATTATCCCCTATAATCAGCCTCTACGGAATATAGAGAAATAGACGACGTGTACCTAGAGGTGGACTTGTGATTGGTGCCATTTCCATCCCATTCATAATCGGTGAAGACTATGAGATACAACTTGCAACCTATTGCATAGTCGATCCCATAATTGATGGTTCCCTGAAAGTATTTGAGGATGCACTTGGAATACTTCCAGTGTAACTAGAGACTACCCCTACTTCATATGATATATTTGGTCGAGTTTTAGTGAGATAGAAAAGTCTCCCCACAAGATGTCGATACAAGGTGTTGTCCACCACTGGTGTATCTCAAACATCCTCAAGTCTAACCCCAGATAAGAAGGGTGTAGGTGCATACTTGCAGTATATCATGTGGAATCTCTCCATGAGATCTTGAGCATACTTATCTTGAGATAGATTGATGCCTAAAGCATCTTGGATAATCTCGAGACCAATAAATAAATGGAATGGACCCATTTCCATCATCGAAAACATTTCATGAAGAATTCCCTTAACCAAAACAATCACTGAGATCGAGTTGTCGGTGATCAAAAGATCATCCACCTATAGGAATAGGATTAGAAGTGAATCATTGGTCCTTATCATGTATACTTTTGGATCATATTTTCATTTGAAAAAATTCTTGGAGAGCAGGTAGGAGTCATTCTTTGTGTACCATGCTCTATGTGTCTGATTGAGGCCATAGAGCGGTATTTTGAGTTGCCACACTCAACATGAATTTTGTATGAATCTAGATGGTTGCTCGATATAAATATCCTCTAAGGGATCCCCATGAAGAAAATCATTCTTCACATCCATCTGATGTACTTTCCATCCCTTGGTTTCTCCAATGGCAAGGTACAACCTGATAGAGTCCAAATTTTCTACTGGAGAAAAAATCTGATCATAGTCGATCTTGTGGATTTGTTGAAATCCCTTGGCAACTAGTCTTTCCTTGTAGAGCCATTTTCATCGAAAATATTCCTATCTGAAGGACGCAGAACCAGATTCCAAGTCTGGTTCTCAAGGATAGATGTGTACTCCTCCTGCATGGCTACTTCCTAGAAGGGGTTCTCTATAGACTCTCTATAGGATTGTGGGTCTCAATACTAAACCATATAACAATGCAAAGGCATTGTGGGTTCAATGGAAGTAAGTACATGAGGAGGATCCTCAAACTAATATCTGGTCCTCCTTGGATCCATTGGATCCCCAACAAGGTCTCCTACATATTGAAGTGTGGATTGTTCCCACTTCGGCATATACTCTAGCTCATCATCTGCATGTATTGAATCTGCATATGAATTCTTTGACTATGCATTTGAATTTTATCACCGTGCATCTATATCCTCTAAATCCTTCAAATTTGTATCAAAGCTCAGATCTATGGTGTGATCCAAATGTGTGGACTCATCATCTACAATTGGTGGAAGTACAAAGCCTCTACATGTGGCACATGTGTAGCATGTGAGTGACTTTCCTCAAACTGGACACCACGTTCAATGATGAGCTCGTTTGTAGAGGGATCAAGTGATATTTATCCATTCACACCACCAATATAACTGAAAAATATGCATGGGTGGCTCTGTGGATTTAATTATTTCCTCTTCTAAGAGGGAATGGGAGCCCATGCTCGTGATCCAAATATATAGAAGTGGGTGACTTCTGGTTTATTGCTGCTCCATTCCTGGAAAGGATTCATGTCCTTAACATATATTTGAGGGGATATGTTCTGAATGTGATTTGCATAGTTAAGTTCCTAAACCCAAAGCTTGGGAGGAGATGCCTTTGCATGTAGCATGCAACTGCCCATTGTTAATATTATGGTAACTGCGGGAGGTATTTACCTCCACGTGTGAACCTAATGAGAATAAAATACTTCGGAAAGAAAGAGAAAACCCTAATGAGTTGGCTAATAACCCTATAAGTCTTGTCGGCTCAAGAAGATAATTTATATTAGGTTATTATCCTCCAAGAGAAGAACTCAACCAGAAATAATAATAATATACTGAACAGACACATATTCAGAAGGAGAAGTCGACCCCAACAAATCTGGCAGAACCAGTATAAATACAGGGCGCCAATTCTCATTTGATAGCATCTCAGAATTGCATTTCCCAGTTTGGTGTGCACTGCAGTTCTCGGTTTGGTGCACACTGCAGTTCCCATATTGGTGCACACATGTGGAGAAGAGCTGCAGGTGCAGCTACTGCAACTAGTAGTTTGGGTGTTGGCTTGGACTATCTCTTGGCTATTGTTGGTGCGCTATCCTTGGAGGAAGATGCGCTACACCTTGTTTGGCTATCTAGCCTAGGGTTTTCTTTCAGAGTAATTCTCAGTCAAGGTTAAGGTGCTTGGAGGGTGGCTTAGGCCTATGGCTGGGTGACGAGGGTATCGTCAATGGTAAAGCGAGCACACCATATTCTATATTATAACAGGTTATGGTCCCACACCTCCTTCATTCAGCCTAAATGCTGGAAGGAAACATAGCTGCTAGGATATTAAGCTCATTGAGGAATTGCCACTAGGGTTACTAGCAGAAGTAGCTCCCAAGACACTACCGTTAGGGTTACTAGCAGGAATAGTTGCAGAAACCCTAATCCTCTTGTTGAGGCACCTTAAGTGAATGGATTGACCTAATATTAGGACAGATCAGTGTGCCCTAGCCTAGTGCATCTCATGATACTCTCAGCAAGCCAAGACATGAAGTTTGAATTTCTAGTCAAATCTATGGTTTGACCAAATCAAGCAAGCCATGACTAACTCTATGAAGTCTGAGAAAAAATTATATGGAGCCTCTAATTTTAGAGCGTGGAAGACAATGATTGACCTCATCCTTGCCAAGAATAAAGTATTGGATATTGTGAAAGGAAAGATCATGAAGCCAGAGTTTGAAGAAGGAGAAGAGAAGGAACCGCAGAACATTGCAGCTATGGAGAATTTCAAAGATGTTGACATCAATGCCATGAGTATCATAGTGGATTCCATAAAATACCACTTGATACCCTACATATACCATCTTGACTCATCAAAGAAGATGTACGATGCTCTAACAAATATCTTCTCAGTCAGAAACATTGGACAAGTTATGAGTCTGAAGAATGAGCTCCGTGACATGAAGATGAATGATGATGACAGCATAACATCGTACTTTGTAAGAATCTCCCAGTTAAGAGATCAACTACAAGCTATTGAAGAGATCACTTCAGAGAAGGAATTAGTAAACATAGTACTCAATGGTCTTCCCAAGACATGGGATGCATTTGCCGCAAGCATGAACACAAGGAAGGAGTACCTGACATTTGAAGAACTTTGGACTTGCTATGCTCAAGAAGAAACAAGGATCAATGCAAAATAGAAACCCCAAAAGAAGTATGATGATCAAGCCTTCATAGAAAGATTCAAGACCTTTAGGAACAAAAGGAAGTTTGGTTCAAGGAGGAAGCCAAACCAAGAGAAATACATTTCAAAAGTACAATGCTTTAAGTGTCAAAAGTATGGTCAGTACAAGAATCAGTGTCCCGAGCTAAAGAAAAGGAAGGAGAAACACGAAGCATCGATTGCTGAAGAAAAGGAACCTATGAAGAATACTAAGTAGGATGGAAGAGACTTCTTCTTCTAAAAAGGTAACAACACTCTTCTTATTTCTTGTACATATCTTGTTTGCATTGTCTCTGTACATATCTTGTATATCTATCTCTTGGAATATAATGTAGTTCCAAGAAGAACTATACCTATGGAAGAACAAACAAGATGGAAATGGATATCATTAGATAGTACACATGAAAAGATGAGATACAAATCATGTGGAAGCTATTAAATCAATCATGAAGAAACTCAGTAGAAGCAAAGACAGAAAGAAGTCAGCAATCAAGAGGAAATTGGAAAAAGACTTATGATGTTTTGTAGAAGACAACAAGATGAAAGCGTGGAATCTATTAGATAGGAGAGCCAATTATATATTGCAGAAGACAATAAGGATGCATATGGAAGCGTGGATTCTGTCAGACGAAAGGAGCTGATTATATGCACTCTTACATGAAGCAAGGGTTAGGAGGGAGCTAATCCTATGATCCATTGAAGAGGATGAAATATATATCCATGGTAGAAGTCATGAAAGTAAGTACGTGTTCAGTTCAACCGCAGAAGAAGACTTCTTCGAAAAGAAGCCTTAAAATATTCCTGGTTGTTCATCCAAATCTGTGATCCTATGATGAAAGGAAGAAGTGGAATCTCTAGGGCATGGAATCTATAAGAAACTCCATGGACCCAAGAGCTAAAGAAAAACATGAGGATTCCAAGAAAGAAAGAGGAACCAGAACAACCAGTCATTGTATCAAGAATCACAAGATTACTAGCCTAATATGAACTCACTAAAAGCAATCAAGCAGAAGAACTGAAAGTCGTGACGAAGAAGAGTGTATGGAAGACTTATGAATGAAAGCATTGCAATATATATAACCAAAGGTTCTCCCAGATGGAGGGAGAAGAATATGATGATTACATGTTCCAGTACACCAGACATATCACTACATGAGTCATTATATCATCCGCAACATCCATGAGTTGGAATTCTACATAAGAGGAATGCAAAGAATGTTCTCCAAAGAAATTGAATTAAGAACGTATGAAGAGAAATCTCAAGACTTTGAGGCATACTAGATAGAGACTCCTGTATGAATATAAGAAGAAGATAACTTGGTGAAGAACCTCTAGTACACAGCAGAAGCGTGGTGAAGATTTCCTATAACATCAATATGACTACTCAGTAGATCAAATCTCATGATGACAGAAGAAGTGCCACATAGATATGTTCCAGTTTTCCAACTATGATATACTCTATTGTTCAGATCTAAATGAAGCATTCACAGTGTTCCAGACTAAAGTACATTTGAAATCAAGCATTACATTATCCATGATGAAGTCCAGAAGGGAGAAAAATGATTCTCCAATTCATATCTCCACAGATGAGCAGATAAGAAGACATTTTGGTAAAGCCTCTATCCAAGATGAAAGATTTTGCATACTCAAGCTAGAGCTCATGGAAACAACTTCGTTATTATTGGAAAAGGAAGAAATGACTCTCTGAGTTAGGAGGGAGCACTTAAAACATTATTGAAGACATTCATATTTAAATTTGAAAAATAGTCCATCTTGGACAGATGATTTCCTGTTCGGAAAGTGGATTTAGACTTCTGATGGACAGTCACTTGCTATTATGGTTAACGTAGTAAGTAGTCTGATTGTTGATGTATCATAGACAATGACTTGCCATTGTGGTTAACATGGGGAGTGGTCTAGGGAAGTCTCTCTTCTTGAGGGTTACTCAAGAAGACTGGCCCGCCTCGCCAGACAACGATTTTTCATTGTGGTTAACATGAGGAATGGTTTGTTTTGTAGGTTGATGCAAGACAATCTTTTCCTCTTGTGGTTAATGGAGGAAATGGTCTGGATAGTCATTCCTTAGGGTTTATACATTCTCTCCAGGGTGCACTTTGATTAGTGTAGGAGGAATGGCCCAGGGTGGGGAATGGTCCAGGCTCAGCAATCAAGGACAGACATTCCTTAGGGTTATACATTCTCTCCAGGGCGCACTTTGATTAGTGTAGGAGGAATGGCCCAGGGTGGGGAATGGTCCAGGGAAGCCATTCCTTAGGGTTTATACATTCTCTCCAAGGCGCACTTTGATTAGTGTAGGAGGAATGGCCCAGGGTGAGGAATGGTCCAGAATTAGACATTCCTTAGGGTTTATACATTATGTCCATGGTGCACTTTGATTAGTGTAGGAAGAATGGCCCAGGGTGAGGAATGGTCCATGCTCAGAAATCAGAAACAATCCTTCTTTCTTGTTTGAGAAGAATAGGTTAGATAGCCCATTGCTGATGAGGGCATATATTCTTTCAAATCTCACAAACGTGAGTGAAATATTGGCCCAGACTATTCAGTTTATTTTTAAACAATATTTTCTGTGCAGGATGGAATCAAATGATTGTTATGGAGACTACTTGTATCCAGACAGTAGAGATATACTACTGTGGTGGATATGTTCCACTATTTTGAGGCAGATATTCTTTCATAGCTCATAGATGTGAGTTAAATATTGGCCCAGACAAATCAGTTTATATCATAACATTGTTTCTGTGCAGGTTGCTATTAGATGTTTGTTATGAAGACTGTATGATAGTAGATGAATACTATTGTGGTGGATATGTTCCACTATTCGTGACTATACGTTGTTGATCACGTACTTGTGTGTTACTTGGTGTGGTAGTAAACCACTAGATTGTAGTTATGTACTACTATGGATAGACACAATTGCGTTCTATTTTTGTTCTAATTGCCTTGAATACTATCAGCAGTTTATTGAAAATAATCACCATCCAGACGAATGATGAACAAAGATTTTCCAGATGGAAATTGGTTCAGATCATTTACTCCTCTAGATTATAAGAGTGGCTCTTGTATCACTCTATGGTGTGAGTGACTTATCCAGCATCATGTCTAATTACTCAGATGAAGTATGGTTCCGAGAGATGATGCAGTTGATGGTGATGGTAATGCTCATGATCTAGTCATGAGATAGTCTAGACGACTATATTGATGTTACCAGGTAAATGGTATGTTTTTGTGCTCAAGACCATTACCTGTAATACCTCCCTATCTAGGAGGGAGTGTTAATATTATGGTAGTTGCGGGAGGTATTTACCTCCACGTGTGAACCTGACGAGAATAGAAGACTCCAGAAAGCAAGAGAAAACCCTAATGAGTTGGCTAATAACCCTATAAGCCTTGTCAGCTCAAGAATATAATTTATATTAGGTTATTAGCCTCCAAGAGAAGAATTCAGCCAGAAATAATAATAATATACTGAACAGACACATATCCAGAAGGAGGAGTCGATCCCATCAAATCTGGCAAAGCAAGTATAAATACAAGGCACTAGTTCTCATTTGACATCTCAGAATTGAAGTTCCCAGTTTGGTGCACACTGCAGTTCCCATATTGGTGTGCACGTGTGGAGGAGAGCTGCAGGTGCAGCTGCTACAGCTAGTAGTTTGGGTGTTGGCTTGGACTATCTCTTGGCTAGGGTTTGGACTATCTGATCAGCTATTGTTGGTGCGCTATCCTTGGAGGAAGATGTGCTACACCTTGTTTGGCTCTCTAGCCTAGGGTTTGCTTCTGGAGTAATTCTCAGTCAAGGTTAAGGTGCTCGGAGGGTGGCTTAGGCCTATGGTTGGGTGACGAGGGTATCGTTAATGGTAAAACAAGCACACCATTTTCTATATTCTAACAACCATTTCTTCAAGACATATGTTTTTCTACTCATCAACCCTATTATGTTGCAGAGTATATGGTATTGTGTGCTTCACTTGTATCCCTACCTCAAGACAAATATTTTGAACACATATGTTTACATAATCCCCCCCATTATCTGTACGGAGGGATTTTATATTTCTCCTTGATTGAGTCTCGATAAGTGCTTTGAACTCTTTGAGATGCTCAAAGACCTTATAATTTTTCCTAAAAAAAATACCCCAAGTATAATGTGAGTAATCATCCAAAAATGTAAGCATATACCTTTCCTTCCCAACGGATGGATGTGGGAATGGACCCATGAGATCATTGTGAATTATATCCAATGGAGAGGAGGCCATGTGAGACTTCGCTTCTTTGAACTTATCTTAAGTATGATTTCCAAGGACACATCCTTCATAAACCCCTTCAAAAAAGTGGATATTAGGTAACCCAATGACCATACCCTTATTGCTAAGTTATTGCATGTACTTGAAGTTCAGGTGACCAAACCTCTCATGCCATAATATACTATTGTCATCAACATGCGTAATTAGTACAGAGGAATTGGGTTCAATAAAATTAGTGAAATTGTATAACCGAGAGTGATGATTTACCTCCCTGACAACAATCTTGGAGTTGTCTGGCATGTCAAATATGGACATGAAGTTTTGTGTGAATTACACCTTTTTTCCTAAGCTTGAGTGTGTAATATGATACACCAAGAGAATATTCATGGAAGGTTGAGGAACATGCAAGACATTCTCGAAGCTTCCATGATCTATTTCCACTCTCCATTTTTTGGTGACCTTGACTAGAGAGTCATCCCCCATGAGGATAGGAGGCCCCATGCATGCAATTACAGAAGATAGAATATCATTTTTGTTTTTCATGTGGTGGGAAGAAGCTAAATATACAATCCATGAGTTAGGAGAAGAATGAATAGCTACTAATGCATGAGAATTGACTTTCTTAACGGCTTGATATTTTGACTTTTTCTTGGAAACCTTAGGAATGAAGTCCCTGAGGTTGTTCTTTTGAAGTATTTGCGCCATAAGATAATTTTTTTTTTCATGCATGCATATTCCGGATGGTTCCTGAGTTAGGAGAAGAATGAATAGCTACTAATGCATGATATACAAATATACAATCCATGAGTTAGGAGAAGAATGAATAGCTACTAATGCATGAGAATTACCTTTCTTAAGGGCTTGATATTTTGACTTTTTCTTGGAAACCTTAGGAATGAAGTCCCCAAGGTTGTTCTTTTGAAGTATTTGCAGCAAATTTAAGATAATTTTTTTTTTCATGCATGCATATTCCGGATGGTTCCTGCGATTGCAGTAACCACACTTCTTCTGTTGCTTGATTTTTCCACCTTTGGAATCCGAGGAATCATTGAAGGGTTTGGAGTACCCTTCTGTCTTTGGCTCTGCATGTGCCTTTCCTTTTCCTTTCTATTTGGATTTAGGATTTTGAGATTTGTTTCCATCATGCACAACAAGTGCATATTCCTTAGGGACCTTGATTATTCCCATTCGAATGAGCTTATCCTTCTCTTTTGTGAAAGTCTCAATGAATTGTGAAAATGAAGGCATGTTCCAGGTTGCTCCTATATTGAATCTGATAGAATGAAATGTGGAGACAAATACACTAAATTCCGATAAAAGGTTTTATATGATAGCAAGAACCATTTCTTTTTATTGTTTGTATTTTTCGATACCATAGTTCGTTAATTCACGAAGGAGAGATTTAAATTTTGTGATGAAATCTTGGGCATTGCCAAAGTTTTTCGGATCCAAGGAGTTTAGTTCTACTTCAAGCAAATGGCTCTTCATTTCATCATGTTTTTCAAATATATCAGCCAAGGTGGTAGATATCTCATTTTGTATCTTGCATGTATCGATGTGAAACCATAGGTCAGAGAAATAAACATGCAGAGGAGACTTTGATCCTCGCCCATAGAGTTGAAGTACTTGGATTTTTCCACTATTGAGGTGATTTTTGTTTCTGTGGACATGGCTATCTGATACAAGCCTTTACCCCTGAGTAGTTTTATAATAGATTGGATTCTAGTCGAAGTAGTTACAGGGCATTTAAATTGTAAATGCGGGAAATTCCATCTTTCATGTTGTTTTGTTCCGTCTTCGGTACCTGCAAAAGAGTGTTGGTGACGATCCTTGCTAGTGTCGTGTGGGATCTGATACCATGTATATTTTTTGAGATACCCACACAAAATATCTAGCTAACAATGAAGCATACACAACTTTCAATGGTAGATGAAGAGAGGAGACAAAATTGGAGAAAAGAATGAAAGAATTTCTATTATCTGAGTAAGAGAATGTTACAATACAAGTGATATACTCGGTATGACACAACTAACTAGCAATAGTATCCAAACTAATGTGCATTAGGAGTTTTCTAGAGATATGTGACACACATTGGCAGTCACTAGAGTCAAATTCCACCTCGTCCAAGTTAACTAACCATGCATTCGTCAATTAACTAGAAAAATCAGAGTGAAATAAGGAGGAGATCACTCACACATGTGAAATTCACCTTACTAGTGATGATCCCAATGAAAATGAACATTGTTTGTAATTATCCCAAGGTTATCATGCAACACTTGGTGATAAAATGAAGGTTGACATGCAACACATCACTCAACTAGTCTAACTGAACGGTAACTGAGAATTGACTGGAGGGTATGTGGCACCCTTGTTTAGGGGAGAATATCCTCAATGAGGGGAGAATGTCTTGGACTAAGGGACCCTTAACATAGCCAAATAAACTTAGGAAAATAAAATTAAAGGAAAATCCTAGGTGTGTGTAATATCTCCAACATTTATGACACAAGGTTGTCTCTTCTTATTTTATGACAGATTTCTCGGTTTGTCTATCTTCACACTTCAATACCTCCAAATGCTCACAATTCATTAGTTTTAAAAACATGAGACTCTTGAGTGTCTGTTGATTCTTTTGACATCAGATTTTGTACTGAACTCACTAAGCACCTCACAAGGTATTCATTCTAAACCTCATCTTCTTCATCTTCTTCATCATCCTCTCCAAGGATTGGTCCTTGTTCTGGTTCAAAAATGTGAACTATTTTTCTTGCTTCTAAGGAATTCTTGTGCACTCAATTTCCTTGAGCCTTTCCTCTGTCTACAACCAAACATTCATCCTGTGTCTCGATCTTTGCCTCAACTTCCTTGCAAAAAATTTCGCAATAGGCCACTTGAACTTCTTCAATTTTCATCTGTATCTCTGGTCTTCTTCACATTCCTGTAGCTACTTCCTCATTTTACTAAGTTGTGCTTTTAACTCAACAATTTATCTGTCAAATTTCTCATCAAGCATATTTATTTTGCCAATTTCTTTGGCACCTTTTATCATCTTTTTGTGGCTTCCTTCTAAATCCTTCCTTTGACTATCTCTAGTCATATTTATTTCTCCCTTTGTGAGCTTATTCATGAGCAACTGTCAGTTGCAAATGGTCTCTACAATAACAAGTATTTTTTACCTTGCTACACAATACCTCACCAAGTTTATTCTCATGAACTTGGCCTTTTGGTATCTCTATTTTTCTCTTCTATAACTCCTTTAGCTCCCTTTTCTCCTCATCTATAATAGTTGTAGGATTTTGCACTCATACTCACAATATTCCGACTCCAACCTCAACAAGAATTCATCAAGAGTCTCTACCACAACCTCTCTGACAGAATAATTCATTAGGGAACCCACTTCCTTTTGTAAATTCTAAAACCCCCTTAGGTCTATTTAGAAAGGCTAATTTTGAGAGAATATGCTTTTGCATCACAAAGTAAGTACATATTTTTTTTGTTGCAACATTTTTGCATGGAAGATTGTTGAGCATTGAGTGTTCTGATTTATATCGGAACTAAACTTTCAATTGAGAAGTGTCCAAAAAGACCCATAGAGATAGAGGATATGGCTTCTATTATTTATGCTAGTGGAGTGAGGATTTTGATGTATGCTATGGTTTGTACTAGAGTCTATACCTTTCCCAAGTAGAGGGAGCCTTGATTTTATTCATGGCTAATATTTGACATGAACATTATGTTGTAGTGAAGAGTGTCTTTGGGTATTTGCAAGTTACTTATGAATGTTCCCTTTTCTATCATAGTGATTTTTTAGGAGACCCGCGCTTAGTGCATATACAAGGTTATGTGGATTTTTATTGGGCAGGGGATGTAGATAGGAGGTGATCTATTAAAGGAGACATGTTTTGATTGTTTGGTGGAGTAGTAAGTTGGTTGAGCACTAACAAGATGTGGTCACTTTTTCCACTGGATAGGTAGAGTATATGGAATCTACTCATGCACGTAATGAGGCCATTTGGATTATGAAATTGTGTTCATAACTAGGGCTAAGTAAGAGAGCTATTGTAGTTCAATGTGATAGTAACAATGCCATTTGTTTGGCTAAAACCCCAACCTTTGATGCAAATAAAAATCATATAAATATTCAGTACCATTTATTTACTGACATGATAGAGGATGAACATGTGATACTAGATAAAGTTGACACTTTACGTCATGTTGTAAATACATTGACAAAACATGTGAACATAGGTAAACTCAAGTGATGTTGAGAGTCTGTGGGCCTTATGGCCCCTAAGAATTAGCTCACATTTTGATGCATTCTCCCTTATACTGCTACAAGGTATATAACAAGTGGGAGAACGTTGGGACAGACATGTCATACACCTTGCATTCATGTAGTAGAGAAGGTAATGATTGTTAAGCAATAACATGGAATAAATGCTAAGTAGTGGTAGAGAATCAATGGTGATAAATAACAGGGGATAAATGTTGAGTAGTGGAAGGGAATAAATGCATATCAATAATAGGTAATGAATGCTAAGCATCATTAGTTGGACAATTAATTGATGGTTGTTTCTAGTATAAAGAATTGGAAAACCACATAAATGTTTTATAGTTTTCTTATGCCTATGTATTGAGTGCTAGGATTAGAGGAAAACAAAGTGCTATTTTTAGCTCACTATTATGGTGTAGAAATTTATGTGAAATCCTTATGAACACTCTTTTGAGAGCATAGAGACTCTATAATGTATTGTAACCATTTAATTGTTGAATGTAATTGTCTAATAGTTATATGAATGTGTTTTTTATTGTTGTAACTCTGTTTATTTAATTTCTACACATTCTTTTATCTTTGAAGACTGTAGTAAACATATTCCACATCTCTACTTCCTTTCATTTATGATTCCCAATATGAAAATGATTGTTTGTGCAATGCTTTTTTGAATTGATAAATAAGTTAAATAATCTCTCTACACTTCATCTTATGAGTTTGTATATATTTGGAAACATAAATGGTACACTTCATCTTATGACATAGTATATATTTTGTCAAAAAGTAATAATTTCACCGCCTCAGTGTAAACGGTGAATCAGTGGTCGTCTTGACCCTTCAAGACTCGAATATTAACCACCGATTACAATTTTGTCTTACATTACCTTAAACAACAGCCTCCTTAACCTTTCAAGGAAACCAAACACCAACACCACCTTGATTAAACCTTTTAGAAGATCGAAGGGGCATTTTGTTAGTGTTTTTAATACCACAATTGAAATTGTAATTGATATACATACAAGAAGTTTGAAAGAATTTTTGAATAAAATCTGTTATTCTGTGTTTGGAGTGCTCTGCGTTTATAATTTTGTTATTGAGTTTGTAAACTCCATTTCTGGTTTTCTTCTTATTTTCAGTTGTTGGCTCGTACAATAAATCCCTTCAACACACAGATACTCAAAACCATGAAGTGTTGTGTTCACAGGTTGTTCGCAATATTGCGACTCATGAGTTCTTGCTTCATTTCATTTATGTGTTAAGTGTTTCAATTGTCGAGACCTAAAGTTATGGGCCCCACACATTTCTCACATCTCGCAAACTTGGCAATCATTGTGCTGTGTTGTAACACACTCGCTCACCTCTCCAACTGTCGAGACCTGAAGTACTAGGTCCCATAGCCCTCTCACGTATCACGAACTCGGAAATATTGTTGTGGTGTGTTTTTGGTGTCCGGGGCATTGTAATCGCCGAGACCCGAGTGACAACCTGCCTCCTACGTCACTTTCATTTGGTATCAGAGCCTGTATTGTATCCTGTCAGTTGCTCATTGTTCCTATTTGTGCCCAATTTTACTATGCAAGAATTTATTTGATTCCTTTCAAACTTTTATAAATGGATGCATTTGGCAGCAATTCTTCTCATATTCAGGTTCATGTCCTGAGCGAGAAGTCATATGATTCCTGGTATATTCAGATGAGGATGATTTTGCGTTCTCAGGATTTGTGGAATTATGTTATTAATGGTTATGTCGAGCTAGCTGATACTGCAACAGAATTGGCTCTGTCTAATGCTAACCGTGTTTTGCTGAAGGAAAACGGGAAGAAGGATAATAAAGCTCTTGGATTAATCCAGCAAGGATTAAATGAAGCCATTTTTTGAAGATTGCTAGTGTTGCATCTTTGAATATGGCTTGGGACATTCTTGCAACCTGTTATCAAGGAGTGTACAAGGTGAAGACAGTCAAGTTGTAGAACTTGAGAAGGGATTTCGAAAATCTAAAGATGAAGGATAATGAAAGAGTTGATACTTTCATGACTCAAGTAATTAGTGTTGTGAACCAACTTAGGTAGTACGGAGATGATATTGAGAATAAGAGAGTTATTGAGAAAGTGCTGAGAATTTTACCCAAGAAGTTTGAACCCGTTGTTGTACCCATAGAGGAATTTAAGGATTGAAGTCAAATGAAAATTGATGACTTAATTGGTTCCCTTGTTTCTCATGAATCTAGAATATCTAGATATGAAGAAGGATCATTGGAGCATGCTTTCAAATCACAACTGCATGTTACCAGAGGCAGAGGCAGAGGAAGGTTTCATACTCGTGGAAGAGGAGGTCAATTTTTTGGTCGAGGGGACAACAAAGCTGAATCAAATTCTGAGCAGAAGTCCCAACAGAATCCTCTTAATTTAAGAGGGAGAAACAACAAAGCCTGGCAGTAATAAAATCAGAGGTATGATAAAACTAAAGTACAATGTTATTATTATAAAAAGTTTGGGCATTTTGCTAACAAATGTTGGAAGAAACAGGAAGATGCTGGAAAGTAGTCTGCACATATTACAAATGAGTTTTAGGATCATCAAAATCCTGTGTTTTTGACCTGTAATGTCACTCGGGAAAGTGGAAATGATATTTGGTTTTTGGATAGTGGTTTCACTAACCACATGAATGGTAATAAGGATTTATTTTCATTTATTGACAATATTATTTAGTCTGAAGTAAAACTGGGAAAGGACTGTAAGGTTACAGTTAATGGTAAAGGTGTAGTTCCAGTTTACACTGAGGATAATCAGAAAAGAAATATTGATGATGTTTATTTTCTATGATAAATTTCCCAGCAAACAGTTGATTGCAAGAGTAGAGATGACCAAGAACAGAATGTTTCCACTTGTTATGAAAAATGATTTGAGTGCTTCTTTGAATGCTTATAAAGCTGGAAGCTTAGATGAATCTTTGTTATGTCATTTGAGATATGGTCATTTACATTTTGGTGGCTTAGATCTGTTACAAAATAAATAGATAGTAAAGGGGTTACCTTGTATTCAACAACCTACAAGCTCTTGTGAGAGTTGTATACTTGGAAAACATCACAAAAAGAAATTTGTTTCAGGTGTTTCCTACAGAGAAAAAGCTCCATTGGAAATTGTCCACACAGATTTATGTGGACCTATGCAAACACCTTCTTTAACTGGTTGTGTTTATTTTATGACTCTCATTGATGATTTCAGTAGGAAGACTTGGTTTTATTTGTTGACACAAAAATCTGAAGTCTTTGATGTTTTTAAGAAGTTTAAGTCTATGGTTGAGAATGAGAGTGGTCAAAATATTAAAATATTAAGGTCTGACAGAGGAGGTGAATACAAACTTAATGAATTCATTGAATTTTGTGATCTTCATGGAATTAAAATGCAGTTTACTGCTCGATATACTCCACAGCAGAATGGAGTGGCTGAAAGGAAGAATCAAACCATCATGGATATGGCTTGAAGCATGTTGAAAGAGAAGCATCTTTCAAATGAATATTGGGGAGATGTGGCTCTTTTCTCTGTTTTAATCTTGAATAGAAGTCTGACCAAGACCGTGAGGGATCATGTACCTCAGGAAGCCTGGGATGGCAAGCCTTGCAATGTTTCTCATTTTAGAATTTTTGGATGTGTTGCATTTGCGCTTGTACCTGCAGAAATGAGGAGGAAGTTGGATGACAGAAGCGAGAGATGTATCTTTGTTGGATACATTGAAGAGTCTAGGGCATATAAACTCTACAATCCCATCACCCAGAAATATGTAATCAGCAAAGATGTTCAATTTAAAGAAGATGAAGCCTGGGATGGAAGTATTGACAAATCAATTTCAGAGGGAGATGTGTTACCCCATGAAGATGATGATGGAGATGAGAAGGTTGAAGGAGATGGAAAGATGGTTCCTCATGCACTTACTTCTGTAGCAAGAAGTCCAACAAGGAAAGCACCAAATTTCAGCCCATCTCAATTTAGAATGCCCATAACTCATGAGCGTGGTGAGCCATCTGGATATGGTGGGCATCAATCAGATTCACAGGTAAGTAGTGAATCAAATCCCACTTTAGCTTCATTAAGAAACAAATTTAAAGGACAGGAGACTAGAAGCTTAAGAGAATTGTATGATCAGAATGAAGAAGTAGATCAGATTTCAAATTTTTCATTAATGGCATATGATCCTGTAAGTTTTGATGAAGCTGCTAAATAGGATGTTTGGATAAAAGCAATGGATGATAAGATTGATTCCATTGAAAGAAATAAAACTTGGGATCTTGTAGATTTACCTAAAGGTAAGAACAATATTGGTGTTAAGTGGGTTTATAAGACTAAGATGAATGTAGATTGTGAAGTTGAAAAGTACAAGGAAAGACTTGTAGCTCAAGAGTTTAGTCAACAACCCGACATTGATTACAATGAAACATTTGCTCCTGTAGCAAGAATTGACACTGTGAGAATGGTCTTAGATATTGCAGCTCAGAATAGATGGATCATGCATCAGATGGACGTTAAGTCTGCATTCTTAAATGGATATTTATAAGAAGAGGTTTATGTTAGACAACCTCCAGGTTATGAGATTGATAAGCATAGAGATAAAGTTTACAAGCTAAGGAAGGCTTTATATGGATTAAAGCAGGCATCCAGAGTTTGGTATAGCAGGATTGATGAATACCTAATCAGTGTTGGATTCAAGAGAAGTCCAAGTGAACCAACTCTGTATACAAAGGTAAACCAGGAAGGTAAAATTTTGATTGTCTATTTGTATGTTGATGACCTGATTTTTACTGGAGATCTATCTATAGATGATTTTAAAAATGCCATGAAAACAAAGTTTGAGATGATTGATTTAGGATTGATGAAGTATTTTCTTGGAATTGAAGTGGATCAATCTAATGATGGCATTTTCATTTGTCAAACTAACTATGCAAATGAAGTGTTGAAATGGTTTAGAATGTTGAATTGCAATCCAACTGCAACAACACTGGTAAACTGGTATTAAACTTAGCAAGTATGATGAGGGATCATATGTTGATCCGACTCTGTATAAGAGGCTAGTTGGAAGCCTTATGTACATAACAACAACTAGACCTAAAATTATGTTTGCTGTGAGTTTGATTTCCAGATTCATGCAGACTCTGAAGAGTACTCATTGGCAAGAAGGAAAGAGGATCCTGAGATATGTTGCTGGAAAAACTAATTTTGGTATCCGATACACATCAAGATTAAACTTTGGGCTTATCAGATATACTAATAGTGATTTTGCAGGTTACATTGATGACAGGAAGATCACATCTGGGTATGTGTTCAGTCTTGGATCTGGAGCAGTGGCATGGGAATCAAAGAAACTACCCATTGTGACTCTATCTTCTACTAAGGTAAAGTTTGTTGCAATAGTTGCAGCTGCATGTGAAGCTGTGTGGATGAGAAGAGTCTTGAATGAATTGTTGCATGAGCAGAATGATGCAACCCAAATTTTCTGTGACAATAAATCTTCTATTGCACTATCAAAGAATCACTTTTTTCACAAACAGAGTAAGCACATTGATAAAAGGTATCATTTCACTCGAGAACTGGTATATGGCAAATAAATTTTTGTTTAGTTCTACAGGTCTGAAGAACAATTTGCAGACATATTTACGAAGCCTTTGGGAAATGAACTGTTTAAAATTCATAGAAGAAAAATTGGGGTTTGCAAGTTGTAATGCATTGTTTACAACAATTTTGTTTTACATGTTTTAGTTTTTTTTCTTTGAAATGATTAAGAGCGAGTATGACAGAAAGTAATGATTTCACCGCCTCTATGTAAACGGTGAATCAGTGGCCATCTTGACCCTTCAAGACTCGAAGATTAACCACCGATTAAATTTTTTTCTTACATTACCTTAAACGGTGGCTGCCCTAACCTTTCAAGGAAATAAGACACCAACACTGCCTTGATTAAACCTTTTAGAAGATTGAAGGGGAATTTTGTTAGTGTTTTAAATACCATAGTTGAAATTGCAATTGATATACAAACAAGAAGTTTGAAAGCATTTTTCAATAAAATCTGTTATTCTGTGTTTGGAGTGCTCTGCATTTATAATTTTGTTATTGAGTTTGTAAACTCCATTTCTAGTTTTCTTCTTCTAGTCAGCTATCGGCTCATACAAAAAATCCCTTCAACACGCAGATACTCAAAACCCCAAAGCGTTGTGTTCACAGGTTGTTCACAATATCGCGACTCACGAGTTCTTGTTTTATTTCATTTCTGTGCTGGGTGTTTCAATCACCGAGACACAAAGTTACGGTCCACACACCTTTCTCACATCTTGCAAACTCGATGATCATTGTGCTATGTTGTAACACACTCTCTCACCTCTCCAACTACAGAGAACCGAAGTATTGGGTCCCACGGCCCTCTCGCATATTCCGAACTCGGCAATATTGTTGTGGTGTGTTTTTGGTATCCGAACATTGTAATCGCCAAGACCTGAGTGCCAACCTGCCTCCTACGTGACTTTCATATTTGACATGCTAAAAGTATGAGCTATGGGAATTTGATTTTGCAGAACCTAAAAGCATGAGTTGTGGAAATTTGATTTTGCAGAACTTAAAAGCATGAGGTCACAAATGTACTAATGGACTAGGAAATTTTTTCATTCGTCCATGCACCAATATCTTGTTTAGTAGAGAGCCAAGATAGGACTTTCCAGTTATAGGACACTATCACAGGTGGAGTGGTTTTCACAGGCAGTAGAGATAGATTACATTAATTACCAATATCAAGGAATGGATTACTCTTAATGTTTATGAATTTACATAAGCAATGAGTGGGAATTTTTATAAGTTGCATTAATGTTTATAGACATTAAAAACCTTGGACTATCTTACTAGAATCCTCATGCATATATTTAGATGTTTCTGACATAAAAAAACTATGCATATATTTAGATGTTTGTATTGGAAATTATGGAGATTGTATGATTGAAGTATCAACTATGGAAACTGTGTGAAAAAAAAACCGGAGGTCAATCGGGGATCGGGTTTCAGCGACTACAAACGCCAAACACAAAAACAAAACACACGCTGATTGTTGAATCACGAAATTTGATCAAGTTGTGGGGTCTAGGCAAATCAAAGTTTAGGGTTCGGGGTTTGAAAACACCTGATACAAAAACAAAACAAAACGTCAATTGCCAATTCGCAAAATGCGAATAGGCTGTGGGCCCAGCAATTTTGGGTTTTGGCGTTTGGAAAAACAAAAGAACTCCACACACTTTTAACAACTAAACTCCGAATGCTGAAATAGCGACTTCGATTCAAATGTGATTTTTCAAAAATACAACAG
Source organism: Picea engelmannii (assembly GCA_009831015.1). NCBI lineage: Eukaryota > Viridiplantae > Streptophyta > Pinopsida > Pinales > Pinaceae > Picea > Picea engelmannii. Next base: position 188,528 of record ML784740.1, read on the forward strand.
AGAGAATACCTCTGAATGCACAAAAAGAACTTCCATTCAAAATGTGATTTTTCAAAATCACCTAGATTACAATCTGTTTTTACCTATTCAATATGATTTCAATCTCTAACTCTTACAATCTGTTTCAGTTATTGATACAAACAAAAATGCCCCTTCGATATTATAAAATGTTTAAATCAAGATGGTGTTGGTTTCTGGTTTCCTTGAAAGGTTAAGGCGGCCACTGTTTAAGCTATGTAAGACAAAATTGTAATCGGTGGTTAATCCTCGAGTCTTGAAGGGTCAAGAAGGCCACCTTTTCACTGTTTTCACAGGGGTGGTGAAATGATTATATCCTGACATACTCCCTCTTAATCATTTCAGAGCCAAGAAAAATAAAACAAGTAAAACAAAATTGTTGTAAACAATGCATTACAACTTGTAGACCCCAATATTTCTTCTATGGATTTTAAACAATTCATTTCCAAAAGGCTTCGTAAATATGTCTGCAAATTGTTCTTCAGATCTGCAGAGCTGAACAGAAACTTCTTTTCCATTTACCATCTCTTGAATGAAATGATACCTTGTATCAATGTGCTTACTCTGTTTGTGAAAGACATGATTCCTTAACAGTGCAATGGTAGATTTATTGTCACAAACAATTTGGGTTGAATCATTATGGTCATGCAAAAATTCATCCAAGACCCTTCTCATCCACACAGCTTGACATGCAGCTGTAGCTATTGCAACATACTCTGCCTCAGTAGAAGATAGATTCGCAATGAGTTGTTTCTTTGATGCTCATGCCACTGCTCCAGATCCAAGAATGAACACATAACCAGATGTGCTTTTCCTGTCATCAATGGAACCTGCAAAATCACTATTAGTATATCCGATCAGCTCAAAGTTTAAACTTGATGTGTATTGGATACCAAAGTCAGCTGTTCCAGCAAAATATCTCAGGATTCTCTTTCTTGCTTGCCAATGAGTACTCTTCAGAGTCTCCATAAATCTCGAAATCAAACTCATAGAAAACATAATGTCAGGTCTGGTTGTTGTTAAGTACATAAGGCTTCCAACCAGCCTCTTATACAGATTTGGATCAACATATGATCCCTCATCATACTTTCTAAGTTTAATACCATTTTCCATTGGTGTTGCAGCTGGCTTGCAATTCAATATTCTAAACCTTTTCAACACTTCATTTGCATAGTTAGTTTAACAAATGAAAATGCCATCATCGGATTGATCCACTTCAATTCCAACAAAATACTTAATCAATCCTAAATCGGTCATTTCAAACTCTGTTTTCATGGCATTTTTAAAATCATCTATAGATAGATCTCTAGTAAAAATCAGGTCATCAACATACAAATAGACAATCAAAATCTTACCTTCTTGATTTACCTTTGTATAAGAGTTGGTTCACTTGGACTTCTATTGAAAACAACACTGATCAGATATTCATCAATCCTTCTATACCAAACTCAGTATGCTTGCTTCAATCCATATAAAGCCTTCCTTAACTTGTAAACTTTATCTCTATGCTTATCAATCTCATAACCCGGAGGTTGTCTTACATAAACCTCTTCTTCCAAATATCCATTTAAGAATGAAGACTTAACATCCATCTGATGCATGATCCATCCATTATGAGTTGCAATAGCTAAGACCATTCTCACAGTGTCAATTATTTCTACAGGAGAAAATGTTTCATCGTAATCAATGTCGGGTTGCTGACTAAACCCCTGAGCTACAAGTCTTGCCATGTACTTTTCAAATTCACCATATGCATTCAACTTGGTCTTATAAACCCACTTAACACCAATATTGTTCTTACCTTTAGGTAAATCTACAAGATCCCAAGTTTTATTTCTTTCAATGGAATCAATCTCTTCATCCATTGCTTTTATCCAGACATCCTCTTTAGCAGCTTCATCAAAACTTACAGGATCACATTCCATTAATGCAAAATTTGAAATCTGATCTACTCCTTCATTCTGATCATACAATTCTCTTAAGCTTCTATTCTTCTCTTCTTTAAATTTGTTTCTTAATGAAGCTAAAGTGGGATTTGATTCACTACTTACCTGTGAATCTGATTGATGTCCACCATGTCCAGATGGCTCACCACGTTCATGAGTTATGGGTGTTCTAAATTGAGATGGGATGAAATCTGGTGCTTGCCTTGTTTGACATCTTGTTGTAGGCATATGTACATGTGGAACCATCTATCCATCTCCTTTATCCTTCTCAACTCCATCATCATCTTCATAGGGTAACACAACTCCCTTTGAAATTGATTTGACAATACTTCCATCCCAAGCTTCATCTTCTTTAAATTGAACATCTCTGTTGATTACATATTTCTGAGTGATGGGATTGTAGAGTTTATATTCCCTAGACTCTTCACTGTATCCAACAAAGATACATCTTTCGCTTCTATCATCCAACTTCCTCCTCATTTCTACAGGTACATGCGCAAATGCAACACATCGAAAAATTCTGAAATGAGAAACATTACAAGGCTTACCATACCAAGTTTCCTGAGGCACACGATCCCTCACGGTCTTGGTCGGACTTCTATTCAAGATAAAAAAAGAGAAAACAATCGCATATGCCTAATATTCATTTGAAATATGCTTCTCTTTCAACATGATTTGAGCCATATTCATGATGGTCCGATTCTTCCTTTCAGTCGCTCCATTCTGCTGTGGAGTATATTGAGCAGTAAACTACCTTTTAATTCCATGAAGATCACAAAATTCAATGAACTCATTTAGTTTATACTCACCTCCTCTGTCATACCTCAAGATATTAATGGTTTGACCACTCTCATTCTCAACCATAGACTTAAACTTCTTAAAAACATCAAAGGCTTCAGATTTCTGTTTCAACAAATAAAACTAAGTCTTCATACTAAAATCATCAATTAAAGTCATAAAATAAACACAACCAGTTAAGGAAGGTGTTTGCATAGGTCCACATAAATCTGTGTGGACAATTTCCAATGGAGCTTTTGCTCTGTAGGAAACACCTAAAACAAATTTCTCTCTGTGATGCTTCCCTCATATACAACTCTCACAAGAGCTTGCAGGTTACTGAATACAGGGAAACCCCTTTATCATCTGCTTCTGTAACAGATCTAAGCCACCCAAATGTAAATGACCATATCTGAAATACCATAACCAAGATTCATCTAAGCTTCCATCTTTATAAGCATTCAAAGAACCACTCAAATCATTTCTCATAACAAGTGGAAACATTCTATTCTTGGTCATCTCTACTTTTGCAATCAACTGTTTGCTGGGTAATTTATCATAGATTCTACATACCTTGTTCTTGAAGAACACTCTGTACTTTTTCTCCAACAGTTGTCCAACACTAATAAGATTGCATTTTAAACCAGGCACAAAATAAACATCATTAATATTTCTTCTCTGATTATTCTTAGTGTAGACTAGAACTACACCTTTACCATTAACTGTAACCTTACAGTCATTTCCTAGTTTTACTTCAAACTGAATACTAGTATCAATACAAGAAAATAAATCCTTATTACCAGTCATGTGGTTATTGCAACCACTATCCAAAAACCAAATATCATTATCACTTTCCTGAGTGACATTACAAGTCAAGAACACAGGATTTTGATCATTCTCAGACTCATTTGTGATATGTGCATACTGCTTTCCAACATCTGTCTGCTTCTTCCAACATTTGTTAGAAAAATGCCCAAACTTCTTACAGTAATAGCATTGTACTTTAGATTTATCATACCTGTGATTTTCTTGCTAACAAGGTTTGTTGCTGCTCCCTCTAAAATTCAGAGGATTCTGCTGGGATTTATGTTGAGACTCTGATTCAGCTCTGTTGTCCCTTGGACCAGAAAATCAACCCCCTCTTCCTCAAGTATCAAACCTTCCTCTACCTCTGCCTCTTGTGACATGCAGTTTGGATTTGAAAGCATGCTTCATTGATCCTTCTTCATATCTAGATATCCTAGATTCATGAGCAACAAGAGAACCAGTTAACTCATCAATTTGCATTTGACTTAAATCCTTAAATTCCTCTATGGGAACAAGAACATGATCAAACTTATTTGGTAAACTTCTCACCACTTTATCAACATCATATTCATACTGCCTGAGATGGTTCACAACACTTGTTACTTGAGTCATGAAAGTATCAACACTTTCATTATCCTTCATCTTCAGATTTTCAAAATCCCTTCTCAAATTATGCAACTTGACTATCTTCACCTTGGAAACTCCTTGATAACAAGTTTCAAGAATTTCCCAAGCCATCTTCGAAGATGTAGCAATAGCAATCTTCATAAAAATTGATTGATTTAATTCTTGTTGGATTAATCCAAGATCTTTGTTATCCTTCTTCCTGTTTTCTTTCAACAAAACATGGTCATCATTAGAGAGAGCCAATTATGTTGCTACAGCAGTTGGCTGAGCATAACCATCAATAACATAGGTCCATAAATCCTGAGAACATAAGATCGTTCTCATTCAAATATACCAAGAGTCATATGGCTTATCGCTTAGTACAGGAACCCCCACCTGAGAAGAACTACTACCAGACACATCCATTTATATAAAATTTGAAAGGAATTAAATAAACCTTCACGCAGAAAAATAAGAGGATAAAATTTGGCACCAACAGGAATAATCTGCAATGAACTAAGCAATAGAAAAATAGACTACAGGCTCTAATACCAAATGTGAAAAAAAAATGGAGGTCAATCGGGGATTGGGTTTCAACGATTACAAACGTCGAACATAAAAACAAAACACACACTGATTGTCGAATCTCGAAATGCGATCAAGTTGTGGGACCCAGGCAGATCGGAGTTTGGGGTTCGGGGTTTGCAAACACTCGATGAAAAAACAAACAAAAACGTCAATTGTCAATTCACGAAATGTGAATAGGCCGTGCGCCAAACAATTTCGGGTTTCGGCGTTTGGAAAAACAAAAGAACTCCACGCACTTTTAACAAGTAAACTCCGAATGCCGAAATAGCGACTTCAATTCAAATGTGATTTTTCTAAAATACAACAAAGAGAATACCTCCGAATGCACAATAAGAACTTCCATTCAAAACGTGATTTTTCAAAATCACTCAGATTACAATCCATTTTTACCTATTCAATATGCTTTCAAGCTCTAACTCTTACAATCCATTTCAGGTATTTATACAAACAAAAATGTCCCTTCGATCTTATAAAATGTTTAAATCAAGATGGTGTTGGTGTTCGGTTGCCTTGAAAGGTTAAGGCGACCATCGTTTAAGCTATGTAAGACAAAATTGTAATCGGTGGTTAATCCTCGAGTCTTGAAGGGTCAAGATGGCCACCGATTCACCGTTTTCACAGGAGCGGTGAAATGATTACATCCTGACAAATTGAAGTAGATGAGATGATTGGATTGTTGTAATCTCCTTCACGCATATATTTGTAACCATGATTCTTACCTTTTTCCAGTTGTTGGCATTCTATTGTATAGGGTTTTCAGATAAAATATTATATTAATTGGCAATAAATGGAAGTATTGTGATGTTAGCTCTGCTCCATTGTAAACACAAAGTGAGGTCTCTCACAACTCTATAAAAAATATTATTATTTAGTTGTGATGTCCATAGGCTTGCATGATGGTCATAGAGTGTTATGTATTGGGATGGACCATCAAGGTCAGTATCTCTCTTTGTCCTTTGTCTTTTGTGGATTTATGACCCAACCCTCTCTATGGTGAATGGCATTTTCAGGAACAGATCCACCCTGCACTTAGGCAGGGAACCATATAAATGCAAGCACCATCAAACTTGTGTTTGCACCTTGGTTTTGACTTGATTTGGCTGAGGCATGCCTTACTCCAAGTAGATAGACATTGTGGATTTCCATTAGTCTTGCATCTTAGGCTAGACTGAGTGGTACGCCTGTCGAAAGATGAGGGGTTTATTATGTTTATGAATCATACAACTTGAAAGGAAGAGAGTGTGTGTGGTTGGATTCTCCAGTATCATAAGCAATTAATATAAGCATTAGATAATAGTGTGATTTAGTGAATACTCTGATTATATGAATCCTCTATCTTTTTTAGTTTTTTGAATGTCGATGTTGAAAAATACGTAGACAGTAGGAAACAGAGCAAGAACATAACTGAAGTAATTGAGCAGAGCACAAATTGTATTAGAGAAAATGTCAAACATATATGGAGAATCATAACAACAAAATAACAACCAAATCAACAACAAGAAAGGAATCATAACAGATTGATACATCTATCCAGAAGAGTTGGCAGTGTACAATCATCTAGGAGTTGGAGTTTATAATTAACACTCCCTCTTAAACTCAATGGTTACGAACATCAACACTTATAATACCCAATTGTTTTCGTTGGAAATTAAACACAAGTTTTGTAAAGATCTATGTGAGTTGATCTCGTGAGCCACAAAATTGTAGAGCTATTTCACCATTGTTGACTAGCTCAAGTATGAAGTGATAGTGAGTGTCAATGTGTTTCCTCTTCTCGTGAGAAATATGTTTTTTCGACAAGACAATTGTTGAAGTCTTGTCAAATAAAATAGGAGTTGGATCATTTTCGGTATGTGACATGTCTTTCAATAATCTTCGCAACCACATAGCTTGACAAGAAACTGAGGTAGCAGTGTCATACTCTACCTCTGTAGAAGATATTGAGACAATGGGCTTCTTATTTGATGCCCAAGAAATTAGATTTGTGCCCAAGTGAAAAGCATATCTTCAAGTTTTTTTTTTGGTAATCTAGGCTGCTTGCAAAATCATTGCCAGTGTAGCGATAAAGATGATCATCTTGAAATTGAGTGTACCATAATCCAAAATTGGGTGTGCCTGCAACATATCTCATAATCCTTTTGGTCATTTTCAAGTGAGAATATTTGGGAGATTCCATGAACCTGGAAACAAGGATGACTACATACATAATATCAGGTCTAGTAGTTGTAATATACAATAGGCTTCCTATTAAACGTTTATATAAAGTAGAATCTATTGTAGGGCCTTCATCTTGCTTGCTCAATTTTGTGCCTAGGGGTATAGGAGTTTCTGTTGGATTGTAGTCTTCCATGCATGATCTTTTGATGATCATTGTAGCATACCTTTACAAAAATGAATTTGGTTGATTGATCAACCTCAATCCCCCTAAAAAAATCATTATGCCAAGATCTCTCATCTCAAATTCATATTGCATGGCATGCTTAAAAATATGTAATTGAAGATTGTCAGTGTATATCATATCATCAAAATATAGGCATACAATCATAATTTTACCTAGTTGATCTATTTTGGTGTAGAGTGTTGGCTCATTTTGGCTTCTGTTGAAACCACTCTTGATCAGTTAAGCATCAATTATGTTGTATGAAGCTCTTGGAGCTTGCTTCAAGCCATACAAGGCTTTATTCAATCGATACACTTTGGCTGGGTGCTCTTTGACTTCAAATCTTGGTGGCTGATCCACATATACTTCTTCTTCTAGGATACCATTCAATAAAGATGATTTGACATCCATCTGGTATACTTGTCATTTGTGTTGAGTTTTTATGGCTAAAAGGGTCCTTAAAATATCCAAAATTGCTATTGGAGCAAAGGTTTCACCATAACCAATGCATGTTTGTTGAGAAAATCCTTTGGCAATAAGTCTTTCTTTGTGTTTTTCAATCTTCCCATTTTCATTGAGTTTCGACTTGTAAACCCACTTGACATCAATGTTGGTCTTATGTTGTGGAAGATCAAAAAGATCCCATGTATTGTTCTTCTCAATCGAGTCAATTTATTGGTTCATGGATTGAACCCAATGTGGCTCTTTAGCTGCCTCTTTAAAAGATGTAGGCTAGCATGATAATAATGCAACTATATTTTTCTAATTAAGATCATCCAATTGCTAATGGATCTCTCTCAAGCTTCAATTTCACTGACTTTGGACTTTAGAGGATGATTTTTTGCTTGAAGAAGAGATGCTCTTGGAACTTTTAGGTCGTCCTTGTACCTACAATCGTGGAAGGACATGATGATGTGTTTGTTGTCCTGCATTTTCTATGTCTTCAGGAAGTGGCAACAATGTATTTTGATTGTCCATAGGGCGATTTTTAGACTCACTCCATAACTGATTTTCAAGAAATTTTACATCTCTGCTAAGAATAAGTTTATTTGAAATCAGATTGTATAGCAGGTAAGCTTTAGATGTCTCATCGTAGCCAACAAAAATGCATTTCTCACTTCGATCATCAATCTTCTTCCTCAATTCGGAAGGTATGTGAGCGAATGCAATGCATCCAAAGGTTTTGAGATGAGCAACATTCAATTTTGTCCTACTCCATGTTTCTTGAGGGACCTTCATTTTGACACTGGTGGTTGGAGATCGATTGAAAAGATAGGCTGAACACGCTACAACTTCAACCCAAAAGAAATTTGACAAACATTTATCTCTGAGCAGGATCAATTCCATGTACATTATAGTTTGATTTTTCCTCTCAACCACTCCATTTTGTTGTGGAGTATACCTGGTCATGGTTTACATGATGATGCCTTGTGACTTGAAAAAAATTAAGAATTCTTTGGAACAATACTCACATCCACCATCTAATCTAAGTATTTTTACATACTTTCCGCTCTATTTTTCATCTTCATCCTTGAACTCCTTGAACTTTGCGAAGGTTTCAGACTTGCGTTTGAGGAAATAGATCCATATTTTCCCACTATAATCATCAATAAATGTTAGAAAATTAAAGTTTCCGCCTATTGACTTTGTTTGCATTGGTCCACATAGGTTAGTGTGAACAAACTCTAAGTGTTGTTTAGATTGATGTGAGGATTGTGGAAAACTAGTTCTCTTATGTTTACCATGAATGGAAGACTCACATGGGGGATTTTTCTCTTTGAAAACAAGTATACCTTTAACAATGGAGTGCTTCTGCAAGGGACTTAGACAATAAAAGGGTAGATGTACAAATCTTTTATGAAATAACACAGTTTCATTGGGGGTGGATGTACTTTGTGCATAGAGTTGGGTCATATTTTTAGTTCTAAGAGTGAGGGGAAACATCTTATTTCTAGTCATATGAATTTCATAAATCAATTTTCTACTAGGAAGTTTTCCATAGATCCTAGAGGATGATCCTTCAAAAAGTACCTTATAGCCATGTTCCATTAGTTGTCGTATACTGAGCAAATTATGTTTCAAGTCTGGAACATGATAGACATCAAGTATGTCTTTATTTACATCTTGTTTAGTCAAAAAAGGGACAATTAATTTGCCTTGGGCATTGACTAAAGAGTCATCTCCAAGTGTAATATCAGAAGAAATGAAAGCATCAATGCAAGAAATTAAATCTTTGTTACCTGTAATGTGATTGATGCATCCATTGTCCAACAAGCAGAGGTCCTTTTGTTGTTGTTCGGACTTGTGGAAAGAGAGAAACGTCCCATCTGAGGTTTCTCCTTCATGATTTGAGACATGTGCTTTGTCTGAGTTATGATCTTCTTTCTTATTCCTGCATTCAGATTCATAGTGCCCATACTTTTTGCAGTAATATCAATGTATGTTGGCTTTATCATTGGATCTCCTCCCTCTTCCTCTTTGCTGCTGGAATTGTTGATTCTTACGTGTGTGGCCTTCACATGAGTGATGGTTGATGGACTTCTCCCTCTTCCTCTATGAACTTTTTCTCTGCCTCTTCCTCTCCTCTGCTGAAGGAGAATTGGATCTTGAAGGCATGGGCCATTGACTCATCTTCCATATTGAGTGTGATCTCAGCGAGAGCAGAGAACCCATTAGTTCATTTGTTGAAAAAATTGCGAGATCCTTGGATTCAAGGATGGTTGTAATAACCATCTCAAATTTATTTGGAAGACTTTTAAGGACTTTCTCAACAATCATGTGATCTGGGATGACTTCACCAATCAACCTGATCTAGTTTACTATTCCCATGACTTTGGTCATGAATTGATCAACATTCTCTGACTCGGTGATCTTTAAAGTCTCAAAGTGTGTCCTCAAGGTTTGTTGCTTGACTGTTCTCACTTTGTCATTTCCTTGTAGGATGTGCTAATAATGTCCCAGACCTGTTTCGAGGTAACGACACCTATGATCTTTGAGAATATGAAGTCCTCTACTAAGTTATGAATCCAAACTATTTTCCTCTAGCATTTCTTTGTTGATTGGTCATGGATGATCCACTGGATCCAAACACTCTTGTTCTTGTAAGAATTATCTCATTCTGAAAGACCAAAATTCATAATTCTTGCCAAGTAAAATTGGCCCTTGTGTTGGCCCTAAACGGTTAAAGGTGGTCATTTTTAAAAAACTTCAAAACATTAGAAAAAAAAAATGTAAGTAATTTTGGTGCAATTTTTCAAGGTTAAAAAAAATCACTTTCTAGTCAAAAAAAAAAATAACAGTCTATTTGACTTGTTTTATGAAAAAACTCATTGTAAAATTTGTAAAAAAAAAATTTTATCTAACCGGGACTAATGTGAATGTTTCTTACATCAACTTATAGAAATATTAAAAGGACATTTGACTTGTGAAATCAAGATTTGAGGGAAAGATTTGAGATCAACTTTCCTGGTGAAGAAAATTAACTAGACAGTGCAATATGTCTCTCCTCAACGAAAACTTTGTTCTCGAAGAACTTATACGAATGGGGGACTCGCCTTGGTATCGAGAATCCAAGGGCTCTTTTAAGGTGTCGTGGAGTGTGTACGCTCTTGTGATCTTGCACGTATTTGGGGAATCATGAATTTTTTGAATTTATTTAGAGGGTGGCTTTATAAAGATATCAGCAAGCTGATCTCGAGAACCATAGAATTGTAGTGCAATATCACCATTATTGACTAGCTCGCGTATGAAATGAAAACGAATGTCAATGTGTTTTCTTTTCTTATGAAACACATGATTTTTGGATAGAGAAATTGCTGAAGTATTGTCACAGAAAATAAGAGTTGGATCCTTGTCTGTATGTGACATATCTTTCAATATTCTTCTCAGCCATACAGCTTGACAAGAATTTGAGGTAGCAGCGACATACTCTGCCTCTACAGAAGATATTGATACAATTGGCTGCTTCTTTGATGCCCATGAGATTAGGTTCGTGCCCTGTTGAAAAACATGTCCATATGTGCTTTTCCTGTCATCTAGGCTTCCTGCAAAATCACTATCTGTGTAACCAGAAAGTTGATTACTATCAGATTTAGTGTACCATAAGCCGAAATTGAGAGTTCCTTCTACATATATCAAAATTCGTTTTGCCATTTTCCAATGAGAATCTTTGGGGGATTCCATGAATCTGGAAACAAGGCTGGCTGCATACATAATGTCAGGCCTAGTTGTTGTAAGATACAACAAACTGCCTACTAAACTTTTGTACAGGGTAGAGTCCACTGTAGGACCTTCATCATTTTTGCTCAATTTTGTGCCTAGTGGTATTGGGGTTTCTGCTGGATTGCATCCTTCCATGCGAAATCTTTTGATGATGTGTGCTGCATACTTTTGTTGACAGACAAAAATTCCTTTTGTTGATTGATCAACCTCAATTCCTAAAAAATATTTCATTATGCCAAGATCTGTCATCTCAAACTCAGATTGCATGGCATGTTTAAAATCTGTTAACTCAAGATTTCATGTACAGATCATGTCATCAACATATAAACATACAATCAAAATTTTACCGTGTTGATCTGTTTTGGTGTAAAGAGTTGGCTCATTTTGGCTTCTGCTGAAACCACTTTTGATCAGATAATTGTCAATTTTGTTGTACCAAGCTCTTGAAGCTTGCTTTAAGCCATACAAGGCTTTCTTCAACCGATATACTTTGGCTGGGTTCTCTTGGACTTCAAATCCAGGTGGTTGATCGACATAAACTTCTTCTTCTAAGAAACCATTCAGGAATGTTGACTTGACATTCATCTGGTATACTTGCCATTTGCGTTGGGCTGCTATGGCCAATAGAGTCCTTACAGTGTCTAATCTTGCTACTGGAGCAAAAGTTTCACCATAATCAGTACATGGTTGTTGTGAGAATCCTTTGGCAACAAGTCTTGCCTTATGTTTTTCGATCTGCCCTTTTTCATTGAGTTTAGTTTTGTAAACCCACTTGACACCAATACTCTTCTTGTGAGTTGGCAAATCAACAAGATCCCATGTCTTGTTTTTCTCAATGGAGCCAATTTCTTGGTTCATGGCTTGAACCCAATGTGACTCCTTAGTTGCTTCCTTAAAATATGTAGGTTGACATGACATTAAAGCAAAAAGGTTGTGTTGCTCAAAGTCATCCAACTGCTGATGGATTTCTCTCAAACTTCGAGTTCTCTGATTTTGTGGTTCAGAGAATGATTCTCTGTCGGAAGTTGAGTTATCCTGAGAATTTTCAGGTTGTCTTTGTACTTGCAATCTTGGAAGAATAGTTTGAGGTACTTGCTGTTCTGAATTTTCTGTGTTTTCAGAACTTGGCAGCGATGGATTTTGACTGTCCATCTGCTGATTTTCTGAATCATTCCAAAATTGATTTTCCAAAAATTTTACATATTTGCTGAGAATTAATTTCCTGGTGATTGGATTGTAAAGCCTATAAGCTTTAGATGTTTCACTATATCCAGTGAAAATACATTTCTCACTTTTGTCATCAAGTTTCTTCCTTAATTCAGAATGTATGTGAGCGTATGCTATGCATCCGAATGTCCTTAGATGCGCTACATTGAGCTTTGTCCCACTCCATGCTTCTTGGGGAACTTTCATCTTTAGACTTGTGGTTGGCGATCTATTCAAGAGATAAACTGAGCATGCTACTGCTTCAGCCCAAAACCTATTTGACAGACTTTTCTCTTTAAGAAGTGTTCTTGCCATATTCATTATTGTCTGATTTTTCCTTTCAGCCACTCCATTCTGTTGTGGAGTATATCTCGTTGTTGTTTGCATGATAATGCCTTGTGATTTGCAGAAATTTGCAAATTCTTTGGAGTTGTATTCTCCTCCTCCATCTAACCTGAGTTCTTTGATATATTTGCCACTCTGTTTTTTAGCTTCTGCCTTGAATTCTTTGAATTTTGCAAAAGTTTCAGACTTGTGTCTGAGAAAATAGATCCATATTTTTCTGTTGAAATCATCAATAAACGTTAGAAAGTAAAAGCTACCACCTATTGACTCTGTTTGCATTGGTCCAC
>ML784740.1:214724-245311 GCA_009831015.1 Picea engelmannii
AAAACTTTCATCTTGGCTACCCAAGTGCTATGATTCGACCCGTTCAAAACAGGTGCTTGCATGAGAGCCTGGGTGCTCATGCTGGCCATTTTCTGCGCAAAAAATTATATACCGGCGGCAAAAAAAAATTGCACAGAAAAAAACAGTTTGCAATTCTTACAGAGCTTGCTGAAAAACGTTTTGCAATTCGGCAAGCTAGACAGAGGTTGGATCTACAGCCTACTCTGATACCATGAAAATGGACCTGCAGAAACAGAAACGAAGTGCAGGACAGAGAAATTGAAAACAGATCTGCGTAAACAATAAAACGAATTGCAGGATAGAGAAACTGTTTAACAGGACAGAACATAATGCATAAAACACACGTGCTTAGATTTCATTATTGAATTGGTATTTAAAAGGAATTACATGCAAAGGGAAAGCTTCGTAAACAACGAAGCGTCTCACTCAACTCAGCGATAAGAACAAGGAAGCAACCAACTGTAAGTTAACTAATTTGATTGAGCGATCAAAGGAGCTATTGCTCAACTTATTCGTCTAACAACTTCAGGTAAACTTTATTGACAAGGTATTTCTGGATGAGTTGGTGATGCACAATGAAACAATTAAATATTATAGTGGTTCCAATTCCAAGCGATCGTGTTATGATGCATACGACGCGTTCTTTGATCTAAACACAATGGTACATGAGATCTTCCGTATGGTAACCGCGTCATTGCATCCATGAGATCAATATGTTTCCAAGTAACCAATTGTCTATTGCCATAATCAGACTCGTTTGAATTAAATGAAAGAAAATGTTAGTGTGTAAAAAGAGGTATTGAGTTGTATTAAACCGAATCAGACTGTGCTTGAATTAAATGAAGGAGTGTATACCTACATGCAATATCTACATCAACACATTTTAACACACATCTAACATTGTATATATTAATACATCATCGAAACTTAACGTCTCTATTACACCATCAAATTATATACTTGGAATTCGAATTTACTGATTATTTTAGTGATTTTGATTCTTCAAACTAATTTTTTTCAAAAACATTAGAATAGGATAGATATATGGTTAAGAAAAACATTTAAATATTAACAAATATATACTTCAAAACCTGGAATGTTTCTCCTTCTAAAAGCATTGCTAGATTATCATTTATCAAAAGGTTATGTTAGTCAATGGAGAACATTTTGTATGATTCAACAAACAAACAAAAATAGACTACAATTTAGCTAGTGGCAATTTTTCTTTCTAAAAATATTACTATAGAATGAGATTATCATTTATCAAAAAATATTACTATAGAATGAGATTATCATTTATCAAAAGGCTATGTTAATTATTGGAGAACATTTTGTATGATTCAACAACTAAAAACATATTACAATTTAGTTAGTGGCAATTTTAAGATTGAGAATTAATATAAATACCTCAACTTAATTGACAAATGTTATTATGTTGAAATATATATAAAAAAAAATTTAGCTTACCAATTAGAGGAAAATACACAAAGATTTAACAATTCACTAATACCATTATTTAAATGTAATTACAACATGATAAATAATATGAATGCAATTGATAAATTCATCACTACAACATATAATTTATTCTCATGTAGAAAGTCAAAGGAACAATTAATCTTTTACAAAAAAAAAAAAACTTGGGATGGAGGTTCCACCCAATCTTATACCGTGGTTGAATTAAATGAAAAAGTGTAAAAAGAAGTATTGAGTTTTAGGGTATGCCTACATGCAATATAGGCATCAACACATTTTTATACACATATCTAACGTTGGATATATTAATACATAATCCAACGTTATACTTAACTTCTCTATTACACCATCAAATTTTATACTTGGAATTTCAATTTAGTGATTATTTTAGTGATTTTGATTCTCCCAATTAATTTTTCAAAAACATTAGAGTATGATAAATATACGTTTAAGAAAAACATTTACATATTAATAAATATATACTTCAAAACGTGGAATGTTTCTCCTTCTAAAAGTATTGCTATAGAATGAGATTATCACTTATCATAAGGTTATGTTAGTTGGGAGAACATTTTGTATGATTCAACAAACAAAAATAGACTAAAATTTAGTTAGTGGCAATTTCTCCTTCTAAGTATTACTATAGAGTGAGATTATCACTTATCAAAAGGTTGTGTTAGTCATTAGAGAAAATTTTATATGATTCTTGACAACTAAAAACATATTACAATTTAGTTAGTGGCAATTTTAAGATTGAGAATTAATGTAAAGTATCTCAAATTAATTGAGGAATTTTACCATGTTGAAATATATATATAAATTTTCTAGCTTACCAATTAGAGGAAAACACACACACATTTAACAATTAGCTAATACCATTATTTAAATGTAGCTATAATATGATAAATAACATGAATGCAATTGATAAATTCATTACTACAACATATAATTCATTGTCATGCATAGAACAATGAATCTCATAAACTAATTTAGAAAAAGTCATAAACACTTATCTTTTTAAAATAGTCGTGCAACTAGTTGTTTGGGATGGATGTTCTACTCAATCTTATAATTTTTTTCCTAGATCTCAACAACAAGTCACCCATGAGCTGGGGCTAGAAATCAACAAAAGAGGGGGTCTCTCAATGTCTACTCATAGCTCATATATCCCACAACTCAGTGGCATTCTCCTACAACCATCTTCACTTCCACCATCTCTCTTCCGCTTCACCTGCCCAACCCAGGGAATGCACCCCTTCATTACTCTTAGTCCATCGGGGATTCCATTAGTTTATGAGGGTCTCTCTGGCACACATGTAACCAGGAATATCACTACTGAGAACTCAAGGAAACTCATTGTTAGGGAAAACTACCAATAAAACAACAACAATCAATTTTTATAGTGGAACTCACACTGGAACCTAGTTCTTATGGAAGCTTAACAGCTTTCATTTTCAGTCTTCAGCTCCAAAAAAACTCTAGAATTCACCTTGCCTTGTTTCTCTAGCTCAAATGTTCTTCTTTACTCTTCTTTCATTATTGTTCATGCCAAAAACATGACTGTAAAATTGCCCCCTTTGGCCATGCAAACTTTTGTTTTCCCACAAGACAACAATTGACTTCTGAGTCTCCCCAATGTTAATTGTAATTCAACCTCATGGTCCTAATAAGTATGGGAGGTGGCTTCTCACACCCACCCTCTTACAAGTATTCAATGATTGGGCTCACTCAACCATAAAATTGAAGGTTGTCCCCAATGATAGTAAAATTCATAAATATGGACTTAGATTAATACTCATAAATAATTTTCTCTTTGTAGCCTCCTTTCTCTTCTGGAAAACTCAACAATTCATCCCCAATTCATCCCCAATCTCTCTCTATAACCTCAAAGCTTGCACCACATTTTATTTATTAAAATTCAGAAACAATATCCACATATTACATGGTTTTTCCATAGCCACATTTCATTATATCTACATTAAGTATTAATTAAACTAAGCATTATAATATGGATGTTACAATTAAATTTTTAATTAAAATTGTAATTCTCTAACGATTTGATTCCCAACTTGTAAAAGTGTTTCTCTTAAAGAAGAAAATGTTTCTTTTAATTTTCCTTATATGAAAAGTCAACAAGTTCATGTTTTTTTTTTTTTAATTCCATGACAACCAAAATTTCAATTAAAAAATAATATGATAAAATTCACTTTTAAATTTAAATCAAATTCAAACTATTCAATTTCACCAAACTAAAAACTAATATGATAATTTTCACTATTCAAACAAAAACCAAATTCAAATATTAAATATTCTCACCAACAAAAAAGATGCCCTTAGGACTAGTGTGGAGATAAATAAATAAATTAATTAAAATATATAGTTTTTTATTGTAATGCATGTGTACATGTTATGAATAGTGCATAATTGACATGATTGGGTGTCCTAGTTTAGAGAAATGGGACATTAGACATTATTTCACACACCAAAATTATATTTTTGTGCTCTATCAACATCAAATAATGTTACATATAAATAAATCAAGCTTTGAATTAAGATAGACACACTATCTTAAACACACTAACAACTTGTTGAGAGAATATCTCAACCACAAACAAAACTAAGAGATAACTAATTGGAGAGAATCTCTTATGTCCAACTAGATCTAACAACCCCTTAAATTTTAGAAACAAACTCATTGATATGAACTCTACCCAATAATGAACTATAATAACAAAAATCACAAATCTGATCACACATAAGACAAATATGAGTTAATAATTCGAACAATCCCCCTTAATAACTACTTGTATTAATATTTATCATGTTAGGTCTTCATCATCATCAAATGCTCCATCTTGAATTGAAGAACCTCCTAATGAGAAACGTCTATATCTGGTATATCATGGTAGTTACATCTAGTACATCATCATATAGACATCACCAATCTCTCAAATTCCATATAAAGGAACAACCATCCATCATAATGCATGGGTACCTAAGTGCTTCATCCATGGGTCTAATAGGATTTCCTTCAGGTACATGGTTCATGCACCTTCTAGTGAAAAATTATAGTGCAACATTCATCAAACAATATTTCATAAGGAGGAATCAGAGGATGAAAACCACATAGCTATATTTCATTTTTAGCTACGAAACACCTTACCAAGAAGACTCAGGAATGCTTTTTACATCAATAGTATTACTACACAGGGATACAAAATATCAACAAGAGACAATGAAACATAAGACAATAATACCATCTTCCTCCTTTGGAATCACACACATAATTGATGTCTTTTTCTCGATCTTCCACATTTCTATTCAATCTTAGTCTTGGATCTCAATACTTCCCCTGTAACTTGTTAGAGTTATGAATTCTAACAAAATAACTTTTCTGTCATATTGAGGTCATGAAGCTCAATATCTATGCTCACATCAATAGATCCAAGAAACAATAACAAAGATAAACTATGAACATTACAAAGACTTTGAGGATATTGAACTTCATAGATGCACATAACCACATGCATAGTCTTCTATAATGACAACTTTAGTTGATTTTCTGTGCTAGTGTCTCTTAATCATCTCTTTGGTGATTGCCAAAGCATGGTCTAAGAGTCTCTCTCTAATATCCTTCTCACCCATTCGAGCCTTGCAAACTACCATTTTTTTTTGGAGACATGCATATATTGGGTATCTTCATCATCTTGATTCAATCTTCAACATATTCATCCAACATTCTTCTTAGATATTTTATACTTGACCAAGAATTTTTTTTAGAGTATCAATTCTAACACTCACATATTGTTAGAGTATCAGTTCTAACAAACTGAGACTATCAAGAACTAAATATGTTTTCTTTTATAAACAAAATAACTATCAAGAACATGTTTCACTGTACCAATATTTCATAAAATGTTTAAAGACACTCTCATTACATCATGACCACATTCTTTATGACCTATTATGCGAATTGTCCTCTCTTTGTTTCTTTCTTCCAACCATATTGTCTATTCCTTCATCTTGTTTCTTTCATACCTACAATTTTCTTCATAACAAAGTGTTTAATTTGACGAGGAACACTAATATATTCTAGACATGAACCAACGATCTGACTCCTATTAGCATAAATTCCATATTCTATCAACGTTCTGTGTTCGCATATGAACAACACACTCCACTCTCCTTTCTTCTTCGGGTACGACATAAATTGAAAATATAAGGAATGGAATGGAACCAGATTCTCTTAGGAGAGGCAACACCTGGAGGCCATCAGAGAAAAGCCACACTGCATTTTATTAAATCAATTGAGGAGTACATTATATAGGATGATATTCAGTTTCGATGGTTGGAACTATTAGACGGTCTAGAGGAGTACATTAAATCACAACTAATACCCATTCTTTCTAAGTCTCCCCTTGAGAAAGGATTGACATACACACTTAACATCTCCCTAAAAAGTTCAAATTTTTTCTTCCCAAGAGGCTTAGTGAAAATATCAGCAAGGTTTTCACTAGTATTACAATACATTAAAGCAATGTCATTAGACTACATCTTTTCTCAAACAAAATGAAACTGAGTATCAACATACTTTGTCCTTGAAAACCACATGCTATGTCTTTGAAAACCACATGCTTTGTCCTTTAAAACCACATGCTTTTTCCTTGAAAACCACATGCCTTGTCCTTGAAAACCACATGCTTTGTCTTTTATCGTAGCTTTCCTTTGTTATTCTCCAACATATTGAAGTAGTCTTATCAACCAAACAACTTCACAAGTTGCTTTACACAATGCTTTATATTCTGCCTCATGACAAAGATACAATATGATGCTTCTTACTTCTCCATGAAACAATCATGAATCCAATGCCAAAGGCATAACCTGTAGTAGATCTCTGATCATTCGCATTTCCAACCCAGTCTGAATATGAGTAACCTGTCATCTCAACATGAAATGAATCAGTATATTTAATACCATAATCAATTGTGCCCTTGAGATACTTGAGTACCCCTTTCGCTGCATTCCAATGATTTTATAGAGGTTTCTCCATAAACTGACTTAACACACTAACAAAATATGCTATGTCAGGTCTGGTTGTAGTGAGATAGTTCAAGCTTCCCACCATCTGTCTATATATTGTACCATTTACCTCCTTCTAACCATCATCACAATAATCTTTCATGTTATGTTGCATTGGAACATAAGAAACTTTACATTGATCCATTTTAAACTTCTTAAGTACTTCAAAGGTTTGACCATCATTTATCCAAACTTCAATACCTAGGAAGTAATGTAACTCACCAATATCTCTCATTTCAAATAGCCGTGACATCTATTTCTTAATTCCACTAATCAATTTTTTTGAATTTCATGTAATAATTCAATCATCAACATATAAGGAAATTAATACAACATGCCCCTTTTCATCAAACTTGGTATACATATTTGGATCACTTTTACTCCTCATACAATCCTACTAAAGAAAGAAGGAATCTATCTTCTCATTCTATGACCTAGGTGCTTGTTTCAGTCCATACAATGCTTTCTTTAACTTACACACTAAATGTTCCTGACCACTTTTCAAAAACCCCTCTGGTTGAGTAAGGTAAACCTCCTCCTTTAACTCACCATTCAGAAAAGCATATTTTACATCTAATTGATGAAGGTTCCAATGGTACTTTGTAGCTAATACAATTAACAATCTTATAGTATTTAATTTAGCTATTGGTGCAAAAGTTTCTGCATAATCAATGCCCTCCTTCCATGAATACCCTTTTTCCACCAATATGGATTTATACTTATCTATACTACCATCTTCTTTGAATTTAGGTTTGTATATCCATTTACATCCAATGGGATTTTTATATTTAGGAAATTCATTCAATTCCCAAGTTTTTTTTTTCATTATAAAGTCACATTCTTCCTCCACTTCTTTTCTCCACTCTTTATGTTCATTAGCTTTATTAAAACTCATGGGTTCTATGAAATTTGAAATATTACTCACCCGGGCATAATCTTTATACTTTTCAGGTGGACGAACCTATCATGAAGATCTTCTCAATTGGCTGGGGAATTCTTCTTCATTTTGCGAAGATCCTTCTTCACGGCTGGATGTATCCATGTCACTGGTTGCCTTTTCACATTGATGTTTCTATTCATTGATCTCATGTTATCCTTCATGATTGTTTTCTTTATTATTTCCTTCTGTTTTCTCATGTAAAATTACATCTCTACTTGCAAACACTTTGTGAGTAGATGGATCAAACAATTTATATGCTTTAAATTCTGAATAGTTCCCTATAAAAATACATTTGATAGCTTTAGCATCAAGCTTCTTCATGTTCTACTTTGGAATATGTGCAAAATATTTACATGCAAATATCCTCAAATTATTAATTGTTGGTTTAGAATCATACAAGGCTTTGAAATGAGTTTTATGATCAAGAAATCTTGTTGGACTTCTATTCTTTAAATAAACAACAATGCTAATGGCCTCAGCCCAAAAATCATTTGAGATATTCTTACATTTCATCATACTTCATTCTATCATGGAGTGTGGAGTACTGTAAATTGTTGTACTATTCCATGATCTTTGAAATATTTGATGAAGTTCCCTAATCTGTACTTTCCCCCTTGATCTGAGCGGAGGAATTTAATGGTATTTACCGTTTTCTTCTCCACCATGATTTTAAATTCCTTGAGGTATTCAAAAACATCACTCTTTTTTCTAAGGAAATAAACCCATGTGTATCTTGTGCAATCATCAATAAATAACAAAAATTAATAAGCACCACCTAAGGACCTTTTCTGCATTGGTCCGCAAACATCAGTATGTATAGGTTACATATTTATTTCTCCTATTAGAATTAGAGGGGAATTCATCTATGTGCATATTTCCTAATGCACAACCTTCACAAGCAACATACTCATTCTTCAACATAGGGAGCCCTTCAACCATACTTTGTTTTTGTAATAACAACAAATCATGATAATTAATGTGACCATACCTTTGGTACCAAATAGTTTGTGTAGGCATAGTTGCAGAAGTCAATGCTTGATGATTCTTGTTGGTGACATCAATTTTGTACAGACCTCCAACTCTGACTCCTAAGGAAACAATTCTGTAATGATCCTGCAAGTCCTTCACTATACAATGTGTCTTGAAGAATTTGACCTTCATATTCTGATCTGTAATTGTGGACACATAAATCAAGTTTTTCTTTATCATGGGGACATACACAACATTGTGAATGTGTCTAACAGTTCCATTCAACAGTGTTACTGGAATATATCCATATCCCTTGATCTGATAAGAACGATCATCTTCAAGATAAATATGGGCACCATTATGTGTTTCTTTAAAGTTTATATACCAATTCTTGTTACATGTCATGTGAATTGAAGCTCCATAATCCACAAACCATGCATCAACAACATCAGTTTTAGCAAACAATGCAGCATTAGACACAAATAGTCTAAGATCTTTTGAATCAAAATTTGGGTTTTCTTCTACAAAGTGTCCTGGATGTTTTCTATTTTTATGCCGAGCCTCATCATTTTTGTTCTTATAACATTCTCTAGAAATGTGTCGAGTCCTACCACAATAGAAACAATTAGGTTCATTTCTATTAGATGGAATACCTTGATTTGGCTTTGGAAATGACTTCCTCTAAAATAAACTTCCTCCTCTTCCTCCTTCTCGATGTTTCCCTTTAGGGAATCTCTTCTTTGTCCATAGTTCTAAGTCTGAATTATGAGGCTTCAAATTCATGCGCCTCTCTTATTCTTGCAAAAATATACCTGACAATTCCTCAAAGTTAGGAGCTTTCTCTCTCGCTGTAAGGCCTGTTATAAACATTTGATAGTCCTCTAGCATTTCATTTAGCGAAATTGTGACAAGATTGGTGTTTGACACTTGTTCTCCTATATCTCCCAATTTATCTTTAATGTCTTTAATTCGCCCAAGAAAATTACTAATAGACTCATTTATATCCATTTTAATATGTAGCAATTTACTCTTCAGAAAAAGAATACGATTTGTATTATTAGTCTCACACAAATATTTAAGTGCTTTCCAAGTTTCTTTAGAAGTATTAGCATCTCTAATGTGAGGAATTATATTATCTTTCAAAGACATTCGTAATAATACCTTGGCTTTGTTATCCCGCTTATCCTAATCTTGGATTTTTTTCGTTGTCGCACCTACAGCTGCGTCAGGTCGCACTTCCTGTCCTTTCGTGATCGTCCATAAAACATAACCTTCCATCAAGGTCTGCATTTTGAATTCAATTGACGAAATTCAAGCAATACAATTTATTGGCTTCATTGAGATAAGTTTCATCAAGTGGATTCACCATCTCTACAAACTCCTTTTCCTTCTAGGCAGTCAATTCAAAAAAAAAACACCTGGTCTTCTATCAAGCAACTTCCCACACAACAATATAGTGAACCAAAAAATCACAAACAATAATCTAGTGGAGCAGTTTCAAAGATACCAATTGACGTAGAAAAAATCATTCTTTGTCTAAGAATTGCAGACTCTTTGTTAGAGTAAAAGTTTTATTTCTGCCTCTCGTATGTCACCAAATCCACACAAACATACATGAACTCCAGCGCAAACATGCAAAAACTTTCATTTAAAAAAAATGCCAATAAACAATCTCAGAATTTTGCACAGTCTTCCAATCCGATTTTAACATATGGATTGAAGTTTTCACCAAATAAAGGTTGGCACCATTAGGAGATTTAATGGTTTGACATTTTCTAGGTTATATTCCTCGAATCTAACAAGAATTACCATACAACATGAATTTAAAAATTGAAGTAGAGAATCACATTCCTAATCCTCACAAATTGTCAAATCCAACAACTACTCTCGCTCTCCTCCAACAGTGATGCATTTTTGAATTAGCATCCTCTCAAATGTCTTGCGCCCATATCTCGCAAATATCCCTCATGAACAACTAGTAGGGACAAAGTAGCGACCACCAGGAGCGATGTCTTGGCAATGATATGCTCCAAAATGATTGTAGTCGTGGATGGTTTCCTCACAATGTCTGTGATACCTCCACGCAACAAAAAACCTTCACGCAGCCTTCGAAAATGCTTGGCTCGGCATCGATCGATTCTCTCCTTAGCAGCGATCAACTCCTCACTATAGCTCTGATGCCAACTTGAAAATAGAAGGAATGGATGGAACTGACTGCTCTCAGGTGAGGCAGCACTTCGCGGCCATCTGTTGGCACAAGGGAAGACCCAGGGTTCAATGCAAAAACAACACACCAACAAATCCCTAACTATCGACCCTTTCGGCAACAGCTTCGAAGAAGTTGAAGTCTCACCCGAGGTAGAGGCATGGGTGGTTGCAGGACTCAGGTGTCTGCAACCTTAGCTAGAACACAGATATGGGATTTTAATTCTTAGCAGAGCACTTAGCAGTGATATTTATCAATATTCAGTCCTTTATTTGCAGTGTAATTAAACCCTAATCATAGTATAACGCAGTGGTCAACCAGATCTGGCATCTAGCAGTGCTTAGCACGAAGGAATAGATCAGATCTAGCAGATTCAAGCACTAAGAACATGCATATAAGTCTGACCTAGCATCCATATACATCATTAGCACAAAGCATAAACAGATCTATCTATCTATATCAAAGCACTTAGCAAGTAAAGACATAAACACATGAAGACATCGCACAAAGCAGAGCAACACAACATATACGTGTTTCACCTCCACCCTGGGGCTACATCCACCAACTCTTCTTCTTTATTGTCTTCAGTCAATCAATTACATGTACAAAGCCAAAAAATCCTACTCCGCATAGGATAGGAGATCTATGCACACCTCGCCAAATCCGCCTTCCCTGAGCTAGGTTACAGCATTAAGCCTTCTACAGTCACTTGCACTCATGTTTGCAAGCTTCACACAGTATGCGCAGAGCTCTTACAATCCTTCGATCACATAGATATAGCACTTAGCCATATGTATAACATCACATAGATGTATTCTCTATATATCCTTGCATTTCCTAGACATCTATATATACATTACAAAATAGGCCTAAACATGGGTAAAGCCATGGGCTGACATCCCATACCCGTTACATAATTCCAAATCCCAAAAAGGACCGAAAAAGGGGTCGAGATCCCGCGATCTCTGCTTCATCTTGCGCTCCTCCTTAGATAGGATGTCGAAGTCCCAAGTAGGTCAAACTTGACCAACGATCTCTCAAAACATGGTCAAGGGCCAACAGACCCCCAACACTCACGTGTGACCTGTCCCAAGTCACTTTGATCTGGGTAGCTCTGCTTCAAAAGACTCGACCTTTGCTCGAGCTACTTCGACTTGTTGTTGTGCCATGGCCTCTTGTGCAACAAACTCTTGGATGACTACCTCGTTCACAAGCCCCTCAAGGCGTTGTTCAACTACAATGACAACCTCCTCAAGTTCTGCTCCTTGGCCTTCTACCTCTATGAAAAATTGGTAGGCCTTATCTTATATAGGTTGGAGTCTCTAAGTTACTTCCATAACTCTGCTTTGGATAGTGTGGATCTGTTTTTGGGTGGTGCATTTCTTTTGGGAGTGCTTCATTCTTTCCACCGTTGACAGAGGCTTCAGCTGCGCCTGTATCATTTCAGCTTGATACTTCGCCTCTTGGAGTTGTGACTCTAGTGCCTTTAGTTTTGGATTTTTTGTGAGTTGCTTGTAGGTTTGGGCACTGCGATCAGTAAGTTGCTTACATTCTATAGTAAGGGATTTTATTCTCTCAACTGTGCTTTGAGAAGTTGTTGCTCTTTGGTCCCTTACATCCTATGGGGTCTCGGGCACTATGTGGAGCTCTAAGTCTGCTATGCGTTGTAGTAACTTTTGGATAGCTTCTACGAGTTGTTCCACTTGTTTTGTGACTCGATCCTCTGCCTTTATTTCGACGACTTTCACAGAGAAAAGTGCTCTACTGACCACTTCTTTTACTTCAAGTTTCTCTACAAGCAAATGTTCTTTTCATTGCTACATCTGTGCTTTTTCTTCATCGAACTTCACTTGGAGATCAATAATTTCCTATTCTGCAGCTCAACAATGTTCGAAAAGTACTCCTTGTTCTTGCGTCAAAGCCTGGGTGGCTTGGTCAATTTCTTCCTATTCTCGTCAGAGGCGAGCTTTGACTGTATCAACTAGTTGGTGGAGTTGGGCTAGTGCATCTCCAAACTCTGGTTCTCTCGACGCAGTGGAGACTGGGCGACTGGACTGAAGAGCCTGTTGTACCCCTTGGAGTTCGACTTCGATCCTATCATACATTTCTTCCTACTTGGTCGTTTATTTCTCTGCTATTTCCATTAAGGTGTCGTCCAGGCCTGCGATGCTGAAATAAAAATCATCGAAGGTGAGGATGGTCTGCATCTTGGTCATGGTGGCTTTTGAATTCTTCCGGGAAGAAGGTTTTAGGGGGGAAACCTTTCTCTTCTTCAAGGGTTCCTCCTTGTCTCTAGGCAGTGTTACTTCACTGGGCCTCTGTTCAGCTTCGACTTCGTCACCACCCTCTCGGTCACGTGACGTGGAAGCAGTCTTCACTGAGGTGTTGCTTAAGTTTTGGACCTACTTAGTCTTCTTATGTATGTTGGTTCTGGGTGTATTTTGTTCTTTATGGGTGTCCTCCGGGCTGTCAATATAAGATATCTCTGTGAGGTTGGAGGTGACAAGGAGGTTAGCGGACCATTCCTTAATGATTTCCTCCAGGTCTTCTTCTATAAGCTTGTAGTATGTCTGGAGATGCTCTTTATGTTCATCTTCCCATGCTGTAATGTAAGTGAAGTGTCGATCTACGCTGAACTTCATCAGTGGTCGGAAACTTTGTAATGTGTTTGGAGTCATGCAAGCCTCAGCTTCGATGGCACACTTTAGCTGAAGGTAGTATGTATGAAACACAACATTCGATTTGCACTGTTTGTTCATATCTGTTGAATACCAAGGGGTAGCGAACTTTGCGACAAGCAGTTCGAACGACTCTATGTCTGGGAAGGTTTCTCCTTCCGACATCTCCCAGGAAACAAATGCAATGAGGACCAGGAGCCAGCTGAAATGGAATTTGTAACCTTGGTCCTGGGCTTCTCGAGAATCAAGTTCCAACTGGTTGACTAGGTACTTTTTCTAGTTCATCTCCAGGCCTTCTGCACACTTCCCTGTGAGGTCAACAACAAAGTCAGTGACCTGCATAGGTCAGTTATTTCTTACTAACTTCCCATCTATCAGTTGACATGAGAGGTGCACTGCACGGATCTGGATGGAAGCTACCTTGTCACCTCTTGTTCCCTTCTCAACATCACCATAGGTTTCCTTTATATTCTATGCAAGTGCACGATCTACGACTTTTCCTAGATAAAATTCTTGCGGGTCAGGTCCTTGCATATTGAGCCCTGTGATCCTGTGGATCAGTGTCGGGTCAACTATAATGCGGTGGTTGAGCCATAAGTATCCTCCATGGTAACACGACAGTAGCAGCTTGAAACATGCATTGACTTCCCGAAGTCTTCCGAAGTGTGGGATCTTCATGAAGTTTAGCAGGTTGGATTACATGAGGTTCATCTACCATGACTGGGGAATGATCTTCGAATTATTTCTTGTAGTTATGGTCAGGTACTAGTATGGGGCGAGCATGCCATATATATTGTGATCTCCGAGGTTGAAGTGGCTAAAATTTAGTGTTGCGATCTTGTCCTGGTCTGTTCGAACTACGCGTATCCCCTTCGGGAGGTATGTAGTAATTATGGTGTACGCAAAATCACGCGGTACACTACCACAATTCACCGTGCCATCCAGAGGTAGGATGTAATCAGCTAGTATGGTTGGAATCAGTTTTTCATTCATGAGGTCGTCTTTATTCTTGGTTCTCTTTTCTTTTGATGGCCGAGATGGTCCTGCTCTACGAGCAGTCGATGAAGAGGCTTGCACCGTTCTCGTCGATGAAGCTTGTACACTTGTAGACATCGACATGACTCTTTTAGTTCTGAGTTCGATTAGAACTTCTTCAACAACTTTCTCTACAGCGCTGAACTCGGTCAACATACATGCTTAGGATTGAAAATCTTAGGTTCGGGGAGTAACTTAGACACAACAATACGATAGAGGGCAATAGTGAAATGATCACTGTGAAAAATCACTTAGTCTCTGGGCCTAGATTTATGGTTAGAAAAAGTGTTCTCGATGCATGGCGCGATGAGATAAATAGATAACTTGGCAACGGATCTCTTGCAACGGGTGACAACAGGCAAGAAGCCTTCATTAACTCTAGTTTTTCCGTTACAACGCGGTCCAATAGTCTATACATGGTTCACCTCCACCCTGGGGCTACATCCACCAACTCTTCTTCTTTATTGTCTTCATTCGATCAGTTACATGCACAGAGCCACAAAAACCTACTCCGCATAGGACAGGAGATCTGCGCGCACCTCACCAGATCTACCTTCCCTAAGCCAGGTTACAGCACTAAGCCTTCTACAGTCACTTGCACTCATCTCTACAATCTTCACACAGTATGCACAGAGCTCTTACAATCCTTCAATCACATAGATCTAGCAATTAGCCATATGTCTAACATCACGTAGATGTATTCTCTATATATCCTTGTATTGCCTAGACATCTATATATACATCACAAAATAGGCCTAAACATGGGTAAACCCATGGGCCAACATCCCATACCTGTTACATAATCCCAAATCCCAAAAAGGGGGCGAGATCTCACGATCTCTGCTTCATCTTCCACTCCTCCGACAAGTTGTCGAAGTCCCAAAGTAGGCCAAACTTGACCAAAGATCTCTCAAAACTTGGTCAAGGGCCAACACCATCAAAGCAAAGCCACACTGGATTTTATTAAATCATTTGAGGAGTACATTATATAGGATGATATTCAGTTTAGACGGTTGGAACCATTATTCGATTTAGAGGAATACATTAAATCACAACTAATCTCCATTATTTCTAGGTATAGAGGGGTTCCCTTGATGACTGGCTTGATTCCAGTTATCTTGTAGGAGTATTCTCTAGGATGGGATTGTTGTCAAATACTTGAATCAGAGCCAGAAAGAAGCCTATGGGAAGCCATAGAAAGATGAGAAGGGTAGCCCCATGATTTAGTCTCTACACCAAATGCCCATAGTGGAAAAGTATTGGGTTTAATAGTTTTTTCTTGGGAACTTCATCCAACTTCATCTTGGTCACCATGTACCCTTTCTTGCAAAGGGTCATGAAAGGATGATCTATCTCTTGATTCCCAAGGCCAGGCTCAGGCACTTTATCACCATTTTTTCTTCCACAACTTCCTTCTTCAAATCCCCTACAAACACACCAGGAGTCTTCGAACTTGATATCTTGCCTGCTCATAGAAACTTGCAGCTTGACGGTGTCTCAGCAGATCAAGAAATCAAAACTCAGACAACGACGTGATTCCTCTTCTCATAGAAAAAAAACAATCATCTGCATATGCACTTCATCATCACTAGACATCAACAACTATGAAATAGAAGGGTTTTCAAGACCTTCATTCACTATTTAGTCACACTAAGGAAAACACCATGCAAATCACTGACCCTCCCAATGGATTTTGTAATCATGGAAATTTAGGTGACGTTCTCAGGCATTCATTGAGGATAGATTGAACTCGAACTCACTGTAGAATTGTAATTATCAAATATTTCACCGTGTTTCATGGCTTTTTAAGACAAAAGATAAAAAGCCCGTCCAGAGTGATCGTAGGTTTTCTTGCTTGTTATCCTCGCTTGAATCTCTGTAATTTCCTTTTCTAGTGCAAGGGTCATCGATTCGATTTTGTTGTAATTCAATTTTATTTTTGTTCCAGAGAACCCTCAATGTACTCAACATATTTCCTTGATCGACAAGCATTCCCACCTTAGTTGTAGATTGATATGTTCTGAGACAGTTCTCTTATTTCTCTAGTTCCAGATTTAGAGAAACAAGAGACAATCCTCTGCACATTGGCCATGATCCCATGAGTCTCCTTTCTGTAGCCTCAACCTGCCACTTCAACCTCTCCTAATATGCAATTTGTGTTCACTATGACAGCTCATAAATTGTAAATTGTCTTTTCAACAATAACAACGTTTAAGAAACAACTACTGGTATCTGTCAACATTGATTTTATTTCAAATCTCCCCTCACAACCACATACTTTCTATCTCACACTCCAATCTGATGCAGTGAGTCAATCTGCATCCAAACAACACCCTTTCTTAGCCGTTACAACTTCTCAGGCAACAAAATTCTTTTATACAATCTTATTGACAGAATTTGTCTTTGTAGGAATTTGAATCACCAACAACAATGATCCAGTTGTAGCCAAATACACTTCTATGCTAGAGTAGATCATGCACTCAATATTCATGTAAAGGATGGCACAAGTCTACACTCTTTCCAATGCATTAATTGATAGCAGGAACTAGTTATAGGGGTGTGGAGCATCGTTAGTCTTTCTGATGATGGAAAATATGACCACAATAGTAGTAGGTATACCATGCAACAAATCCCAATATAGACATTCTCCATAGACTCAATCTCATGGAGTCGACTATGATTTTTTAGAAACTTTCTTGATTTGGTAGTTCTACAGTCTTTCATCAATAACGTCACAGGAAGATCGTTTATTCACAACTTGCTTGATGAAATGAAATGATTGATTTTAATGACATCCACGAGGATGAAAAACCTAAGGGGCCAAGACAATAACAACCTTAAATCATCTTCACACTCTTTTCAATGTCAGATCTCTTGCTTCTGCTATGAATCTTGACTAGAAGACTAGCAATCTAGTTGATCTTATTCCCATCAAGACTAGAAACAATAGTTCTATCAAAGAATCATGATCTCTCTTATGTGCAAGACAATGACCCTTCTTCTTGAAGGATGTAGGGGAGTGCTTCAAAAAACAATGAACAATTACTACACGAGTTTCGACAATGTGTAACAAGACATGTAAGCTACAACCAAGTGTTTCAATAATTCATTCAACAGGTGTTTCAACACGTGTTTGAACAAAAAATAAAGAGCGATTACAATAAAAACTTAAGTGAACCACTCCTACATCATAAACAAAGATCAATACTATGTTCTACAACAACATTTTCAACATGTGTTTCAACATAGATTAAAAGGCTATTACAACAAAAACAAAGTTATAGTAGAAAAGGGGAATTATAACAATAAGTCAAAACTCATAATACAACAACAAAATAACTTCAATGAATCATTCTCTACAACAATAAATTAATCGAGTACTTATGTATTAAAATATCAATAGAAACCACAACAACATATTTCAAAGCATGGGAATTTAAATGAAGTTTTCAAACAGAAAAAAGAGTATGCATGTACAACAAAATAAACTCATATTTAAACGGGAACATAGTATAAAATTCCTTGTTAACACTCTCAAAATTTTACTATCAATTTTCTCTCTATATGTCCATTAAAAAATCATAATCACATACACACACACACACACACACACACACACATATATATATGAAATTAGTCAGTTAACTTGCCCCTTTCTTGCACCGAGATCAAATATGGTTTTTTCAGAACATTGATGGTTCATTGCCCCTTTCAAATTTAACTAGTAAAAAATGAAATAGTGACTCTTCGATCATTAAATGGATAAGGCGGTCAAGGCGGCGACAATTAATTTATGGGCGGTGGTAACTCTTCAAAATTCAATCGGCTAAGATAAGTCATGTTTTGGGCGGTGGAATGATTAATCTTCTAACATTATTCCCCTTAATCATTTCACCCAAAAACAAAACTCTGAAATATTATTACAGTTAACAAACCCCAATGTTCTTTATGTGAATTTCAAATAATTCTTTTTCTAAGGGCTTTGTAAACATGTCTGCAAACAGATCTTTAGATTTGCAAAAATCTATGAAAATTTCATCACTGTATATCATCTCTCGAATAAAATGATATTTTGTATCAATATGCTTAGTTTTATTGTGGAAAACATGATTATGTGACAGAGCAATGGTTGATTTATTGTCATAGAAAATCTGAGTGGGTTCTTATTGTTCATGAAACAACTGAGTCATAATCCTTCTCATCCACACATTTTGACATGCAACTATTGTTGCTGCAACATACTATGCCTCAGTAGATGATAAAGTCACAATGGGATGCTTCTTTGAAGCCCATGCTACTTCTCTTGATCCAAATCTGAACACATATTGTGATGTGCTCTTCCTGTCATCTACACTACCTTCTTGATTTACCTTTGTATACAATGTTGGATCACACAGACTGTTGTTGAATCCTTCAACTTTCAAGTATACATCAATTCCATTATACCAAAATTTGGGTGCTTGTTTTAACTTTCTTTAACCTGTAGAACTTACCTTCTTGTCCATCAATCTCATATCCTGGAGTTTGTTTCACATAAACCTCTTCTTCTAGAAAACAATTTAAAAAATAAGATTTTACATCCATCTGGTACATACACCATTTATTATGAGCAGCAATGGCTAACACCATTCCTATTGTATCAAGCCTGGCTATAGGTGCAAAATTTTCATTATAACCAATACTGGGT
Source organism: Picea engelmannii (assembly GCA_009831015.1). NCBI lineage: Eukaryota > Viridiplantae > Streptophyta > Pinopsida > Pinales > Pinaceae > Picea > Picea engelmannii. The sequence goes on from ML784740.1 coordinate 233,816, forward strand.
TGTTGACTGAACCCTTGAGCTACAAGCCTTTCCTTATGCTTCTCAACTTCACCTTCAACATTTAACTTGGTCTAGTAAATCCAATTAACACCAACACAATTTTTATCTTCAGGTAAATATATAAGTTCACAAGTGTTATTCCTTTCTATGGCATCAATTTATTCATTCATAGCTTCTACCCAAACTTCTTTCTTAACATCATCAAAATTTACAGGATCATATGCAATTAATGCAAAATTTGAAACTTGATCTACTTCATCATTTTTCTCATACAATTATCTTAAACTTCTAGTCTTCAGACCTCTAATTTTTTTTCTTAATGAAGCTAGAGTAGGATTTGATTCATCACTTACCTCTGATCCTATTTGTTGTCCACTATGACCTGATGGCTCTCCATGCTCATATGTTCTAATCGTTCTTAGTTGTGATGGGATGACTCATGGTGATAGTCTTACTAGATTTCTTATTGCAGGTGTATGTGAGTGTGGAATCAATTGTCCACCCTGTACATCCTGCGCATCTCCATCATCATCTTCATGAGATATTTCAACTCTCCCTATAACAATTTTATAAATACTACCATCCAGATCCTCTTCTTCCTTGAACTCAACATCTTTGTTGATAACATACTTCTTGGTGATAGGATTATAGAGTCTATATGCCTTATACTTCTCATTGTATCTGACAAAGACACATTTGTCACTTCTATCATCAAAATTTCTCCTCATCTCTTCAGGTACATGTGCATAAGCTACACACCTGAAATTCTTACCACTCCAAGCTTCTTGGAGGACTTGGTTATTCACACTCTTAGTTGGAATCATGTTCATAATATATATTGAACAAATAACTGCATTACCCCAATATTCATTCGAAAGATGCTTCTCCTTCAACATACTTTGAGCCATATTCATAATGGTTTGATTCTTCCTTTCAGCTACTCTATTCTGCTACGGAGTATAGCAAATAGTAAACTATCTATTGATTCCATGAGATCCTAAAACTCCATGAAATCAATTAACATATACTCACCTCCTCTATATGATCTCAATAATTTAATATATTTTCCACTCTCTTTTTCAACCATTACTTTAAACCTCTTAAATATCAAAATCTTCAAACTTCTGCTTCAGCAAATAAACCCAAGTTTTTCAACTGAAATCATCAATAAAATTCATAAAATATACATTACCATTCATAATTCTATGTGAAGAATTTCCAATGGATATTTAGCCATGTACGAAACTCCATAAATAAATTTATCCCTGTGATGCTTTGCAAGTATGCAACTCTCACACGAGCTTGTTGGTTATTGAACATTGGGCCACCCCTTCACCATTTTCTTCTTCTGCAACAAATCTAGACCTACAAAATGTAAATGGTCATATCTCAAATGCCATAACCATGAATCATCTAATGCTTTAGCTTTATTAGCATTCAAAATGTCAGTCGGAGCTTTTCTCATAATAAGTGGAAACATTCTATTCTTTGTGATCTCTACTCTGGAAATCGACTGCTTACTTGGAAAGTTATCATAAATTGTACATACCTTGTTCTTGAAGAACACTTTATACTTTTTCTCTATCATATTTCCAACACTTAACATATTTCATTTCATACCAGGTACATAATAGACATCATATATTTTTATTCTTTCATCATTCTTAGTATAAACATGAATCACACCTTTACCATTAACTCTTACCTTACTGTCATTACCCAACTTTACCTCAGACTGAATATTGGTATATAAATTGGAAAACAAGTCTTAATTTATATGCATGTGATTGCTACATTCATTGTCTAAAAACAAAACATCATTTGAACTTTCTCAGGTGACATTACAAGTCAAAAACATAGGTTTCTTGCCATCCTTTGACTCCTTTGTCTTGTGCACAGACTGTTTTCCAACATCTTCTTGCTTATTCCAACACTTGTTAGCATAATGTCCAAATTTTTTACAATAATAACATTGTACCTTAGATTTAGCATACCTATGATTTCCTTGCTGCCAGGATCTATTTCTACTCCCCCTTAAACTAGGAGGATTCTACTGAGTTTTCTCCTCAGATTTTGAATCATTTTTCTTGTCCCTTTGACCAGCAAATCAACCTCTTCTTCCTTTAGGACTAGAAATTCCTTTTCCTCTGCCTTTAGTAACATACAATTGGGATTTGAAGGCTTTCTCTAATGAATTATTATATCTAGACAACCTGGTTTCATGAGTAATCAGAGAACTAGTTAATTCATCAATATGCATTAGACTATTATCTTTAAATTCTTCTATGGGTACAACTATGGATTCAAACATCTTTGGCAAATATCTGAGAACTTTCTCAATTACTCTCTTGTCTGAGAGGTCCTTACCATACTACCTTAGTTGATTCACAACATTCATGACTCGAGTCATGAAACTATCGACTGACTCATGGTCCTTCATCTTCAGATTTTCAAAGTCTCTTCTCAAATTCTGAACCTTGATAGTCTTCACCATGGATACACCTTGATAGCTAGTTTCAAGAGTGTCTCAAGCTTTCTTTGAAGACACTGCACTTGACACCTTTCGAAAATATGGTTTCATTTAGGACTTGTTGAATAAGACCGAGAGATTTCTTGTTTTTCTTTCTGTTCCCCTTCAACAAAATCCGCTCAAGATTTTTTAGAGACATTTATGTTGCTTTTTCAACATGCTCTGGATAACCAACAATGACCAACTCTCAAATATCTTGAGAATGCATAATAGTTCTCGTTCTAATAAACCAAGAATCATAATTTCTTCCAGGCAAAACATGAATCTGTGGCTGAGCCAAATTACTATTTGTATCCATTTCAAATCAGATTCCAAATCACTATATTAAGTTACAACGATGAACTAGAAATATTACTAGCTCTAATACCACAATGAAGGATGCAAGGGAGTTGTTTAGAAAACAATGAAGAATTACTACATGAGTTTCAACACTGTGTAACAGCACCTGTAAGCTACAACCAAGTGTTTCAACAATTGTTTCAACATATGTTTCAGCACGTTTTTCAGCAAAAAATAAAGAGCTATCACAACAAAAATTTAACTGAACCACTCATGCATCATAAACAAATATCGATACTCTGTTCTACAACAACCTTTTCAACAATTGTTTCAACAAAGAGTAAAAGGCTATTACAACAAAAACAAAGTTATAGCAGAATAGGGGAATTATAACAGTAATTCAAAACTCATATTACAGCAACAAAATAACTTCAATGAATCATTCCCTGCAACAATAAATTAACCTAGTACTTTTGTACTAAAAACTCAATAACAACTACAACAAAATATTTCACAGCACGGGAATTTAAATGAAGTTTTCAAACAAAAAACACAGTATGCATGATACAACAAAATAGATACTATGTAATAAATCTAATCATTAATATGAGTTTACAAACTCATATTTAAATAGGAACAAAGTATAAAATTCCCTTTTAACACTCTCAAAATTTTATTATCAATTTTCTCTCTATTTGTCCATTACAAAATTAGAATTACACACACACACACATGCAATTAGTTAGTTAACTTGCCCCTTTGTTGCACCTAAATCAAATTTGGCTTTTTCATAACATTGATGGTTCATTGCCCCTTTGAAATTTGATCAATAAAAAATGAAATAGCGTGGTAGTGATAACTCTTCGATCATTAAATGGATAAAGTGGTCAAGGAGGTGGAAATTAATTTATGGGTACTAGTAACTCTTCAAAATTCGATCGGCTAAGATAAGCAGTCTTTTTGGAGGTGGAATGATTAATCTTCTGACACTTCTTTGCTGATTCCTTTACACAAACATGGACTGCATCCTTCCCTTTTGAAATGATAGATATTTCCTAATTGGTGAATGGTTCTTCTGACAACAACTGACAACTACTCAAACAATAGCTTGGATCCCACTCACATAATCTATTGTTTCATTTTCCATGATCGACAAATCCTCTATGAATTGCAGATTCTTATATAGAGTCCATCAATGTCGGTTATGTATTCTAATTACAAAGGACCCATTCTTCATAGCCTCTCTTAAGAGCCTTGAATCTAGTGTCTCTAGTGCCTCTCTTCCTTTGAGTGTTTATTCTCTCCCCAATAGGGATCTCATAAAACAATGGACAAACTACTAAAATTCCAACAAACCATTGAACACACAATATCATTCATTTCATAAAACAATCTACTCTCACTTACACTAATTTTGTACTTACACTAAATTGTAACTTACACTAGTTTTATTCCTACCATGGATACTCTTCAAAGGCTTAAATTTTCTTAGGTCTTCTATTAAGGAGCCAAGCCGTTTTTATACTATGTAGAGTATTGAGAGTAGACAACATTTCAAACTCCAAAATTGAATTTATGTGCTCTATTAACATCAAACAATGTTACATATAAATTCCTCAAATTTGGCTTAAGATGGGCACACTAACAACTTGTTGAGATAATATCTCAGTCACACACAAAACTAGGAGCTAACTTGGGTTTGGTTACTCCATTCCCAGATATACATGTTTATCATTTTATCACGAAAATGCGTGTGTTTCATTTGGAACATGTATAAATATGATTACATTTGTTGATAGAAAGTTTTCATTAAAATAAAATGAATGAAAAGTATCACAATATCATGCATTCATTCACACTATTTATTCACAGTATTCACTTTAATGCACACCATATCACCATAGTACATAGTTTACGATGTAGAAATCCCAAAATTTGGCTTATGCCACATTCTATTAAATAATCAAAATATTTTAAGAAGACATTGAAGGATTTTGGCATCAGAGAGGGAGTTAATATCCTCCTCGAGTGGCAATGAATGTGTTAATGATGGCTAGGGAATTATTGATCGATCAATGTGCACAGATTCTGCCCATGGCTTGTGACCTTCCCTCTAGTGTAGGGATACTGAAATCCATTGAATCAAGAGTCATGGTTTGTGATGGATTCCCTCATCCATGTCTACATGTTGCTCACATGAAACTAGAGTGGTTGAATTCAAGTGCTTCATCTCCACCTTGTAGAGGATGCCCTTGAAATTATCAATACAATACATTCAGACTCCAAAGGAAGACAATTGGTGTTTTTGGAATGAAAGAAGTATGTATGTGTTCTTTTTCGAGGACATACATGATGGGAAGATTTCTTTGAAACCACATAGGAATATTGTTTTGGACAACCATTTTCCCCCTCAAGGCAACACCCATTAGGGATTTCGTGCCATAAAAAGGGACATTCCTTCTCAGATATATTATGATAAGTAGAAACATAAATACTGCAATAAATATCGATGGAACAACAAACTATAGAGAATAATAACATCGAAAATGATACCTTTACTGATAGAAATCCAAGTTCACTTGCCTCTTCAATGGGGCAACCTCTAGTAGATCATAGCTCTATTACAATAATTCTCAAGACAAGACTTTATCATGCCTTCTACTCCTATTTATACTAATTCTATCTTCTAAAGAACATTCCATAGGAATATCTTTCTAGAAGCGGAAACTTCTATAAATTCCTCTTACATTAGGCTTGTTCATATTAGTGAATAGGCCTTATTAATTAATGTCGGTATTTATTACATGGAAAATATATTATTCTACCTACATGAGGGGCTAGGGTGGTTAGATCCCTAACATGCCCTCCCCTCTTTAAGAAAATCCTTGTCCTCAAGGCTTGAGATGAGGAAATTGTTGCAGAATGGTAGTCGGCTCCTAGGTGGCATCTTCTCGAGCCGTATCTTTCCCTTGAACTAACACTTCCTTAATGGTACACTAATGGAGACAAAACTTTATCTAGTCCAAGAATGCTTATCAATGGAATCAAATGGAACCTTCTTCATCCAACTCACGAAAACTTTCTTGAGTATGGAGCTTAGTTCCAATCACTTTCTTTAAGCATGAGATTCAATGAAAAACAACATGGAACTTAGAATGACTAGGAAAAGATAACTAGTATGCCATAGGCCTCACTCACTTGAGAATTGTATAAGGACCTTAAAATTTGGGGGTAAGTTTATAACGGTGTTCAGCTTTGTGTGAAGTCTTCTTATAAGGTTGTCAATGAAGAAACACTTGGTTCCCTTCAGTGAACTAATATTCAGAATGACCATGATGTGCTTGTTGCTTCATACGATTCTGAGCCATGACCAAATTTTCTTTGAGGGTATGAAGGATGGCCACTCAGACTATAATATAGTTGTCAACCTCATGAATCTTGGAGACATCTAGCGTGTATGAGAGAACCGACAATGGATTTTTTCTATAGAATTCTTCAAAAGGAGTCATGTGAGTGGAAGTATGTTTGGATGTGTTGTATCACCATTTAGCTAGGGGTAACTACTGATCCCACTGATTTTTTCTATCAGATGAAAAACACAACAAATAAGTTTCCAAACACTTGTTGACAGCTTCAGTTTGTTCGTAAGTCTGGGGATGATAGGCAGTGCTAAGATGCAATTGGGTTCCCTAGAGCCTGAACAATTCTTACCAAAAATTTCTTGTGAAAGTTGAATCTTGGTCAGAGACAATAGAATGAGGCATGACATGCAGTTTGAATATATTATCCATAAAAAAATGATCCACTATGTATGCGGTGAACTAGTGTTGAAGAACACACAAATGAACATATTTGGAAAGACAATCTACTATCACCATGATGACCAAGTTATTGTCTAATTTAGGTAAGTAAACAATGAAATCCATAGAAATATCCCTCCAAATATAAGGGGGAATTGGGAGAAGTTGGAATGTTCTTGGAGCATTGATTGTTTCTCCCTTATTGCATTGATAGGTATCACATTCAACCACAAAGGTGTGAATGTCATGCTTCATACCATCCCATAAAAAAGAACATTTTACCTGTTCATAGGTTTTGGTAAACCCTGAATGCCTAGTTGCAGGTGAAGCATGAAACTTAGATAGCAATGTTGATTTAAGATTATGCCATTTTATTAAATACATGAGACCTTTATAGTGAAGCTCTTCATTATTCCAAGACTACCCTGGAGAAGCTTGAGGACTGTGTTGCAATTTTTGGATCAAGATATAAAATGTGGAATGTTGGGTATGTGTTATATTCTTTGCACGAGTAGTAGTGTTTGAGCGTATGCACCGGGTGCGCAGGGGGGTTAGAGGGGGGGTGCAGGGGGGCGGAGCCCCCTACGCATGGGTCCGGGGGCAGCGCCCACGGAAATTTTTTTTTTGCCTCGGTAAACATGACACCTACCTCGGGAAAAGTGTCATGTATTTAGGTGGTTTTTTCGGCACATGGTTTTTGCCGATGGTTTTCTATTTTTGGTTAAGTAATTAGGGTTTTGGACTAATCCAGGTCATTGGGTTAGGGTTTTGGATGTTGTTGGCTCCTATATGTATATTGTATTGTAAACAATGTAACACAATGTATGAATATGATATATGTTGGTTTTCTCGATTTGGGTTTCCAGGGGAAAAATCTCTGTGTAATGTTTGCATTTGCCATTGTATCTTTTCTATTATTTTCTAAATATTTGTTTACAGTAGACATTGTACAAGGTTAGAATTTACATTTGGTATCAGAGATTTATTGACTTGAGGGGGATGCCTTTGTGGTCAAGGGTTTGGCTCGAGACTGTGATAAGCCTTGTTATAGTGGGAGATCTGCGGTATTGTTTTTCAGGTGAAAAGAAATGGCAAGCAATTTGAAGATGGAGATCGAGAAGTTTAATGGAAAAAGCTTTGAGCTGTGGAAGCTCAATATGGAAGATCTTTTGGTGGACAAAGATCAGTGGATCGCGGTAGATCCAGGTACTGCACCTACAGGAACTTCTGCAGATGACTGGAAAAAGACAGATCAGAAGGCAAAGAGCACAATTTGACTGTGTCTCTCCGAATCAGTATTAATGAATGTGTCCAAGGAAGCTACAACCAAGGATTTATGGGAAAAGTTGGGGAGGTTGTATCAGTCTAAGTCCCTGGTAAATAAACTATTCCTAAGAAAGAAGCTATATAACTTGAGGATGAGAGATGGAGACTCGGTGGCAGAGCATTTGAACACCTTCAATACTGTGGTAAGTCAATTAGTATCTGTTGATATTAAAATTTCAGATGAAGATAAATGTATCAGTTTGTTTTTTTCTTTACCAGACTTGTGGGATAGTCTAGTTGTGGCCATAGGTAGTAATACAACTTATTTGAAGTTTGAAGAAGTGGTCTCGTCCTTGTTGTTGGAGGATATGAGATGAAAGAATATGGACGGACATAACACAGACACATTATTTACAAGAGGGCGTTCCTAGGAAAGAAATAGATCTAATTTCTCAAGTGGGAGATCTAAGTCTAAGGGTAGATCTAAATATCCTAGAAATTTTGTAAGGGTATGTTGGAGGTGTGGAAAAGAAGGGCACTACAAGAAGCAGTGTAGATCCAAAGTTGAGAAAAAGAAGGGATCTGAATAATCTTCTTATACAGAAGAAAATACATGCAAGGAAGAAGGAGGGGATGTGTACTTGGCCTCTTCAAGCACACATGCAGATCATGAGGCATGGTTGATTTACTCGGGTGCATATTTTCATATGACTCCCCACAGGGAGTGGTTCTGCGAATATGAAAAGTATGATGGAGGTAATGTTTTCTTAGGTAATGATTCGACAACTAGAATCATAGGAAGAGGAAGGGTCAAATTCAGACTCATAGATGGAAGGATTAAAACACTGCCTGGTGTTCTACACATCCCAGGTATGGCCAAAAATTTGATTTCTGTAAGAAAAATGGAAGATGCAGGGGTAAAAACAATTTTGGAAAAGGGAACTTGCATGATGGTTCGAGGAGCAATGGTGTTGATGAAGGGAGTTCGGTTTGGAACTCTGTATAAGCTGCTAGGAAGCATTACTAGTGATGGGTGTAATAGCTCCATTGTTCCTGATATTGGAGTTGAAGAAGAAAGAAATCCTACAGTCTCTAGAGAAAAGGTTATGTTGTGGAATCAAAGACTAGGGCATATAGGAGAGAAGGGTCTTCGACTACTACACGGTAAAGGTATGGTTGAAGGTATGTCTAACTGCTCTTTGGATTTTGATTTCTGTGAACATTGTCTATATGGGAAGCATAATCAGGTAAGATTCCCCTCTGGTGCAATGAGGGCAGAAGGAATTTTACAACTAGTTCACAGTGATGTTTTTGGACCTGTGTCGGTCCCATCATTCGGAAAATCTATGTACTATGTTTCATTTATAGATGACTTCTTGAGGAAAACTTGGATATATTTCCTTAGAAAGAAATCTGAAGTATTTGACAGGTTTAAAGAGTTCAAGGATCTTGTTGAGAATCAAACAGAGAAAATAATTAAGGTGCTGAGAACAAATAATGGTGGAGAGTTTTGCAGGAATGAATTTGAAGAATTATGTAAGAAGTGTGGTATAGAAAGGACAAAGACTACTCAATATACACCTCAGCAGAATGGAGTTGCAGAAAAGATGAAGATGACACTGATGGAAAAAGAAAGGTGCATGCTCAGTGGTGTTGGGTTAGGGCAAGAATTCTGGGCAGAGGCAGTGGGTACTGCATGTTATCTGGTCAACAGATCACCCTCATTAGCATTGGGTAACAAGACTCCACAAGAGGTATCGACTAGTAAGGAACCTTCTCTCACACATCTTAAGGTATTTGGCTACGATGCATATGTTCATGTTCCAAAGGAAAACAGGAGTAAGCTGGATAAGAAGGCTGAAAAATGTATCTTTATTGGATATAAAGATGGTCTCAAAGGTTATAAGCTTTGGAACCCAGAAACTAAGAAGGTAGTGTATAGCCGAGATGTGGTATTTAGAGAAATGAAGGATGTTGTTAAAGAGGAAGTCCTACCAAGTAAGGAAGAACCAGAGAAGATAGATTTTGATTTAAAGGATGATGAAGCAGACTCTACAGAAGAACATGAATCAGAAGAAGAAGGTCCTCATACTCCAATATTGAGGAGATCGGATCGATAAAGAAGGCTACTGGAAAGGTATAGTCCATTTGATTTTCATTCAAATTTTGATTTGTCTATTACTGATGATGATCCTAGAACTGTCAGGGAGGCAGTGGATTCAGAGGATGGAAATATCTGGAAAAGGGCCATGGAAGAAGAAATGGCATCTTTGGATAAGAATGAGACTTGGGATCTAGTGGAGTTGCTAACTGGAATAAAACCCATTGGCAAAAAATGGGTATTTAAAAAGAAGTTGAATGCAGAAGGAAAAGTGGAGAAATACAAAGCTCGGTTAGTAGCAAAGGATTATTCCCAGGTTGAGGGAATTGATTCTGGTGAGATTTTTTCTCCTGTTGCCAAGTTAACCTCTATAAGATTTATGTTATCTGTTGTTGCTGCATTTGATTTTGAAATAGAACAGATGGATGTGAAGACAACATTACTGCATGGGGATCTAGAAGAAGAAATGGCATCTTTGGATAAGAATGAGGCTTGGGATCTAGTGGAGTTGCCAACTGGAAGAAATCCCATTGGAATCAAATGGGTATTTAAAAAGAAGTTGAATGCAAAAGGAAAAGTGGAGAAATACAAAGCTCGGTTAGTAGCAAAGGGTTATTCCCAGGTTCAGGGAATTGATTTTGGTGAGATTTTTTCTCATGTTGCCAAGTTAACCTCTATAATATTTATGTTATCTGTTGCTGTTGCATTTTATTTTGAAATAGAACAGATGGATGTGAAGACAACATTCCTGCATGGGGATCTAGAAGAAGAAATCTTTATGAAGCAACCAAAAGTTTATGTTGTGAAAGGAAAGAAAGAGCTGGTATGCAAGATAAAAAAGTCCCTGTATGGTTTAAAACAATCACCAAGGATGTGGTATCAAAAATTTGATACTTATATGCTGGGACTTGGCTTCACAAGAAGCAAAGAGGATCGTTGTGTGTATTCTAAATTAATTGGTGATCATTTGATTTATTTGGTCGTGTATGTGGATGACATGTTGCTGATAGGAAACAACAAGGAGATTATCCAGGATGTGCGAACTCATTTGTCCTCTAAATTTGACATGAAGGATCTTGGTGCTTCAAATTTCATCTTGGGCATGGAAATTAAAAGAGATCGAAAAAGGAGGAAAATATGGTTAAATCAGAGAAAATATTGCGAGACAATATTGCATAGGTTTAATATGTAGGAATGTAAACCGGTCAAGGTTCCTATTCCCGTTGGTGTAAAGTTATCTATAGATCAGTGTCCCAAGACACATGAAAAAGAGGAGGACATGTCTCATGTTCCATATGCAAGTGCAGTTGACAGTTTGATGTATGCAATGGTCTGTACTAGACCGGACATTGCACATGCAGTGGGAGTTTTGAGTGTTAATGTTTATGCCATTATTATAGTTCTTTGCATTTCAATAGATAATAGCATCATAAGAACAAGATCACTGAGAAATACACATTCACAAGAGACACATCATTTATCCTGGGAAACCCTCTAGGGGAAGAAAACCCAGCAAAAAC
>ML784740.1:250436-260452 GCA_009831015.1 Picea engelmannii
ACCATTAACCATATGTGAGTACATACCTCGGATAGCATTTGCAGGTAGTGGCTCCATCTGGTAGCAGTGGTAATCATTACCAAAAACTTCAAGAGTGATTGCAGCTGGTTCTACGGCTGCAACTGCAACTGGTACTGCAACTGTAGCTGGTTCTGAGACTGCAACTGCAACTGTAACTTAGGGTTTTATGAGGAAACCCTAATTTTTCAAACTTCGAATTTTGAAATTCGGATCCAGGGGATAGATGCGCTATGCTAAGGCGAGTTAGCTGGTGCAGTCGAAATTTCGAAAATCTAACTTTTACCCCTTCAAATCTGATCTATGGATTTCTGGACTAGTGCTTCTGGCTTTCTGGTACTTCTGGTACTCTGGTACTTCTGGTACTTCTAGTACTCTGGTTTTCTGGTACTTTGTGAAACTAGGGTTTCACTTTCTGGGAGATCTAGCCACTGAAAATGTGCGCTCTAAGTGATCATTGGGGGAGGGCGCAACTTTCTAGATGTTTAGGGATCTGAAAAGAGTTACTTTTGCAAAACCCTAATTTTTGGGTACGGTAACAGTGACGTTTTTCCTCTTGCAAATTGTGCTTCCTTCAAGTTGGCTCTAATACCATGTTAATGTTTATGCCATTATTATAGTTCTTTGCATTTCAATAGATAATAGCATCATAAGAACAAGATCACTGAGAAATACACATTCACAAGAGACACAACATTTATCCTGGGAAACCCTTTAAGGGAAGAAAACCCAGCAAAAACTTCCTTATCATAAATAGCTTATACAATGTTCAAGAGATAACTCAAACCAATACAGATAGTCCTCCCCAAGAGATGTGCCGCTCTTCTCCCTCTCTCCAACTGGTAATTGCAACTTGCCTCATAAGAGAATGAGTAAGTGAGTTGTTGTGTTTGAAGTGAGGCGCTAGCCTCTTATTTAAACAAGACTGGCACGTGTGAAAGGTCACAACTGGTAGGGCTGACCTCTCACTCTGGGTGGGTAAATCCACCTTTAATTAATTCTGGGTCTTCCATAATAACTGTTGGGGTCGACTTCTTATTCTTCCCTTTGTAATTGTTCGATGACCAATCCGCAAAAGGGGATTTGGTCCTTATACAATTACCGACATGATTAATCCACAATGGGGATTAATCCAGTAACAATAATAATAATAATGACATGATTAATCTTCAATGGGGATTTAATCCAATAATAATAAGAATGCTCTTCACAGTTACATTATTTCAACATTGAGCAAGTATATGTCAAAACTAGGGAAGGAGCATTGGTCAACAGTAAAAAGGGTTTTCAGGTATTTGCGTGGCACTGCTAGCTAGGGATTGTGCTATGAAGGAAGACCGAGATTGGATAGAGTGGTCGATATACATGGCTTTGTGGATGCAAACTGGGCTGGAGATTTGGATCGTAGGAGATCTACAAGCGGGTATGTGTTTAACTTGTTTGGAGGAGCAATAAGTTGGATGAGCAAAAGACAGGTTGTAGTGGCACTTTCAATTACAAAATCTGAATACATGGCATCCACTCATGCAAGTAAGGAATCAATATGGTTACAAAGATTGTGTTCAGGTATTGGGTTGGTACAACAAGCTGTAAGGATAGAGTGTGATAGTCAAAGTGCAATTTTTTTGGCGAAGAACCCTGCTTATCATTCAAAGACAAAGCACATTGATGTTCAATATCACTTTGTGAGAGACATGATTGAAGAAAAGAAAGTATCACTGATGAAGGTGGACACTTTGAAGAATGTTGCAGATTCATTAAAAAAATCTGTGAGCACTGAGAAGTTCTCTTGGTGTAGAGGATCCATGGGCATTGTTGCCCTGAATTTTTTACTATGTAGCCCTGTAACCCCCTGTGTGCAAAGAAAACAACAAGTGGGAGAATGTTGGGTATGTGCTATATTCTTTGCACGAGTAGTTGTGTCTGAGCGTATTTGTCGGACACGTAGGGGGGTTAGAGGGGGGGTGCAAGGGCAGCGCCCCCGAAAAAAAATATTTCTGCCTCGGGAAACATGACACCTACCTCGGGAAACGTGTCATGTATTTAGGTGGTTTTTTTGGCACATGGTTTTTGCCGATGGTTTTCTATTTCCGGTTAAGGAATTAGGGTTTTGGACTAATCCAGGTCATTGGGTTAGGGTTTTGGATGCCGCTGGCTCCTATATGTATATTGTATTGTAAACAATGTAACACAATGTATGAATATAATATATGTTGGTTTTCCCGGTTTGGGTTTCCAAGGGAAAAATCTCTGTGTAATGTTTGCATTTTCCATTGTATCTTTTCTATTCTTTTCTGAATATATGTTTATAGTAGACATTGTACAAGGTTAGAATTTACAGGTATCACTTTCAACCATAAAGGTGTGAATGTCTTGTTTCATACCGTCCTAGAAAAAAGAACGTTTTACCCATTCATAGGTTTTGGTAAGCCCTGAATCCTAGCTGCGGGTGAAGCATACAACTTAGAAAGCAATGTTGATTTAAGGTTCGACCATTTTCTTAGATACATGGGACCTTTATAGTGAAGATCTTCATTATTCCAAGACTACGTTGGAGAAGCTTCAGGACCATGTTGCGATTTGTGGATCAAGCTATAAATTGTGGGGTCTTGCAGTCATTCTTGGAAAACTACTTGAATGCATTCTTCTATAGTGGATGAGAGGTAAAAGTGGGATGCTTGTTCTTCATATTTCCTTTAAAGAGCATCAACAACCACATTTTCATTTCCCTTCTTGTAGATGTTCTTATAATCATATCCAAATAGCTTGGTAACCCATTTTTTTTCTCTGGGGATGAAATTTTTTGTTCTAGAAAATGCTTGAGGCTACGATGATTAGTTTTAATTTGGAAACGTTTCCCCAATATATAAGGATTCCAAAGATGAACTGCATGCAAAATAGACAACATTTCCTTTTCATAGGTTGATTGGCCCAAATGTAACTTTTATAGTTGTTTTCTAGTTAAATGTAGAGGTCTACCATCTTGCATGAGGACTACCCCAATTCCTTTCCCTGATGTATCACATTCCAGGACAAAAGTCTTGGTGAAGTCCTGTAGTTCTAGGACAAGGGTTGTGCACATATCATCTTTCCAGGCTTGGAAGGATTGATCAACTATTGAAGTCCAACTGAAAGAATTATTTTTCATGAGAGCAGTGAGATGAGCTTCATTTTTTCCATAATCTAGAAAAAACTTGAGATAATATCCCATTAAACCCAAGAAATCATGTAAGCTTTTAAGAGTTTTAAGGAAATACCAATCTTTCATAGCTTCAATTTTCTTAGGATCCTTTCGTACACCATTATTTCCTACAGTATGACCCAGGTACTCAACTTCAAAGGTGTCAAAATCACATTGAGATTGTTTGAGAAAATGTTTGTTCTTAGAAAATAGATGGAGAACTTGATCCACATGGGTAATATGGGCTTCTCAGGTTTTAATATAGATGAGAATATCATGAAAGAAAACTAAGAAAAAATAACATTGGAAATGATAGAAGACATGATTCATGAGACTTTGAAAAGTGGAAGGGTCATTACACATGTCAAAGGGTATGACCAAAAACTCATAGTGACCCTCATGAGTTCTAAAAGTACCTTGGGGATATATTCTTGTTTCATATGTATCTGGTGGTAGCCAAAAGTGATAATGAGTTTTGTAAAGTATTGATCACCACTCAATTCATCCAAAAGCTCATAAATGAAAGGCATGGAAAAATTGTCTTTTATTGTGAGTTTGTTAAGGGTGTTGTAACATTTTATCAATTTTTATAAATAAAGAAAATTATTTCAATAAATTTTAATTAAGGGTTGATTTATTAGATTAGTTTTATTTTATTTTATTAGTTTTATTAATTTAGTTAATTAATTTGTTAATTTGTTTTAAACTTTGTTTATTTTCATAAATGTTAGGTTTTATTAGTTGTATAAAGTTTTGAACTTTATTATTATTAGAATTATTCAAAGCTTAATATCGACTTGTTCTAGATTTTTTTTAGTTTAGTTATATTAAAGCTTCGTATTTTTTAAAATTTGATATGTTTAAGTCATAATTATTTTTGTTTTATATAGTTATATTGTATGTTTTATATATTAGTAAAGTTCATTTTGATGTACAAGTTAATTGTGATAGGAGATTTCGATCAAGAGTCCTTATTTAATTGCATACCCGCATGCTCTATGGTTAACAAAAGGGGGGACTTAACCTTATTTTGTAGTCCAATGATGTGGCACACGATTATGAATTGCACCCCCACTCCATGGTTAACGTAACCACACGAGACTCCAGCCCACAATTAACAATAAGTCGAGGCGTGGACGTGACGTAGGAAAAGCGAGAAAGTTGAAGTGATAATTTTGTCATTTTTATTTTTATTTTACTTGTTTATAACCATTCTAAATCTGTAACGTGTTGAAGTTTAATTTTCAAAGGTTAAAAATAGAATTTTTGTTGGTTAAACCTTACTTACCAAAGTGCAGAGTCAATAACAAAGCTCATTTTACCAGTGGAAACTTCCAACTTAACCAGAGTATATTCTGAAGCAACATTTTCCCGGGTAATTCAAAATTCCTTTACTCTTTGCCATTAAGTTTTTAATGGAATCATTTCAGTTAGTGAGAACTAAAAGACCATTGACAGTTAAAGAATAATATTTAGTCGATAGGTATAAAGATGTTTTCGACCCTATTATATACTTAAACCTGTTTGAAATTCACCAGTCAACGATGCAAAACTGAGACTTATTTAATTATTACCATGTGTGGGAATCCAATATGGCTAGGTTTATAGTGCCCCAAGTGTATGAATTTCTTGAATTCGTTATCTGGTGTGCTTCTAACTATATCTCTTCTAAAAGATCTCTCATCTCTAAAAGTGGGTTTTCCCTCTTTGAATTAAATTCCCAATCAATCTCTAAGATGTTAGGATTTTCATTAAATCTTGGGAATGAAATATTAAATGAAAATGTGTTAGATAATTGCTTCAAAGGTTTAAATCTCCGAGAGATATTTTTTCTGTTACAATCTTGTTTCTGTAAAAACCTCTATGTTCCTATAGATGATGTTGCTCTGGAAGCTAATTCATTTCTTGTAACATCAAAACAAATTATATGTTCTTATAGATGATGTTGCTCTTGAAGCTATTTCACTTCTTGTAACATCAAAACAAATTATTAAAATGATGTTTGTGATCTTAGGAAATAAAATGACAAAGTTGTCTATGAAATTATTTTAAGGTTCATGATGTCCATCTATCCATTTGTAGTAAAATGTGTGACCAAATTTAACTATGCTCAATTTTTAGTTTATATGATTTATTATCAATTGTCAGAGATTGAAACACTCAGAAGTTTCAGATATCAATCTTACATAGTCTATCTCCTTTCGTTTTTCCAAGTTATTAAATTTTCACATTTTGAGTTGAAGATCGAAGATCAAATTGGTAATCATGTTTCAGTCATTCATTAGACTTCTTTGGTTAAGAAAAAGATTCAAAATTATGGATTCTCATAATATGTTAACCAATTTATGTCAACGGCTTATGAGATTATACATGATGAGATGTCTCCTAGAATATTTCCATATTGTAGGAAATCGTTACATCTGAGTCCTGACAAGAGAGTGGGAGATTCACATATCCTTGAAAACCATACAGAAATTAGAATCTATGGCTCTAAACCGCGACCATTTATTTTTCCTGCCTTTTTTACTCGTAGAATCTTTTCACTGGAATTTATTAGACAAATATTATATTATGGCCTTATCCATTTAGTATCAAGAA
Source organism: Picea engelmannii (assembly GCA_009831015.1). Lineage (NCBI taxonomy): Eukaryota > Viridiplantae > Streptophyta > Pinopsida > Pinales > Pinaceae > Picea > Picea engelmannii. The sequence continues at coordinate 256,234 of ML784740.1, forward strand.
AAGAAAAAACAAGTTCTAAATTAAAAAATGAGATAGGTCATTTTATTGTCAACTCTAGATCAACTTTGCATGTATCAGAAAAACTTCTCCAAAACATGGTATTCCAACAATGAGAGATATGGATCTATTATCCTCTTTCTATAATTTCTTCCTAAAGGATTGCAGATGGACAAGTTCCTTATGAACATCAACAAAGGGCACAATTGGAGTTGCTGACAAACAAAGATAGCTGGGAAGATGTGCAAAATATTTTTCAAATACAGGGAAAAGTTTCAGATAAACCTTCAAAGTCTCCAGTGTAATATCCCCTATATAATACCCAATTTAATTAATGCTTATGTAGATATAATATGTGGCTATGACCAAGTGATGTAATATGTGAATTGTATTTCTATGTTTAAATAATAAAATGTGATGCCAACTGCTAAGGGGACATGAACAAGAGATGGGGGATGAATTAATCCACAACAGAAGGGATAGTCTAGGATAATGGCCAAGAAGGGTCCAAGGGGGAAATATACATGAATATTAATCCAACCCATTTTTCCTAAAATTTCTGTTTATATATGAACCTTCTAATTTTTTATTGAGTGTTCTCAAAGCCAATCATTGAATGTATGTAAGAGGGAGGGTGTGAGTGGTCACATCCCAAAGTTATTGGGCACATGGGGATTGAGTACAATCAACTTGGAGAAGAGTGTGAGTCAATAAAGGAAAGCCAACGAGAGTAAATTCGTATGGGTTGGGACAACAATTTTAGTCATTGAGTTTTTTGGCATGAAGAGCAAGTAGAGAGAAGGTAAGAGATATTGGAGCTGGTGCAGCCATGGAGGGTGAATTCTAGAGCAAGCTGGAGCATATTGGAGCATATTTGGAGCTGGAAACCAAAGATCAAGGTTGTCAAGAATGAAGAGTGAACTCTTGTGCGAGTGGCCTTAAAACAACAAGTGTTTTCTATTGGTTTTCTAGTAGTTTTCCTAGCAACAGGTTCCCTTGAGTTCCCAGCTCAGATATTCCTACCTATTTGTGCCATAGAGACCACGATAAATGAATGGGATGCCCTAGAGACTAAGATATGTGAAGGGGTATATTCCTTCGGTTGGGCATGTCAAAAGGAAGAGAGCTGGTGGAAAATTAGGATAGTTGTAGGAAGATATTAGTGGGCTGTGAGTTTGTGAATTGTGAGTGGACTGTGAGAGACCACCCTGTTTTGTGGATTACTAGCCTTAGCTTGGGGGTAACTGGCTATTGAAATTTGGAACAATCAATCTATGGTTGGGTGGAACATCCATACCAAGTAGTTGGTTGCACGTTTGTAATAAAATATATGTGTTTAATCTTGTTTATGTGTTATTTATGAGTTTAATTGTTGTGCATGAAATCTGTGTATTTAGGAATGATTATATGATGTTGTGGTGAATTATTAGACTGATTTCATGTTAATTTAGCATGTTTTAGATGCATCAAGTGAATGGATTTTTTTACATTACCTAAATATGGTTTAAATTTGTAGCAGTAAGCTATAGTAAATCGACTAATAGTAAAATAATTAATTTGGTAAGTAGAAATTCCATGTTTATGAGTATTCTGCACCATGAACTCCCTCGGTTGAGTTGGGGAACATTACAATTTGGTATCATAGTCTCTGGTTCAAACATCGGGCTTGGATGGGCTCAAACTAGAGTGAATTGGTGAAATTCGTTGTTGAAACTTTTGTTTTTGACCAATTTGGGGAGAAACAGAGAATTTAAAGAGAAATCCCCAAATCCCCAGGAAAAATACAAGTTTGAATGACTCTGTAGAGTTTAAGAAGGTTAATGGAGTAGAGCGGTAAATTTGTAGATTGAAATTCAACCTGGAATGGTCAAAATTTGAGTTTTAATGACTGCTTGAAGGGTTACAGGAAATTTGGCGAATCAATGACCGAGATCTCTTTTGATCTCAAGATCAATGACCAAGATTCGCTATGATAAATTGAAAAAAACACCATAAGGTATCGATCATTCGAAAGGTTGAGTAAATCGATGGTCATGATTAATTTCGACAGTTTGGGAAATGGATCGGATCGATGGTCTATATTTGTTTTGGTCATTTAAAAGGTTAATCAAATTGATGACTAGGATTCATTTTGGGAGGGTTTCAAAAGAGATCAGATTGATGGCTTATATTTGTCGGGGATTTTGGTCCAAAATTTTTACAAGTGTTGAAGTTCACCAAGAGAAATCACTAATGACCAATGGTCAGGTCGACCAAAATGGAAAATGGTTTGGTTTGGACAAAGGACATCTCTGACCGTCGATGGATGGAAGTCGAAATTAGTTGAATCCTATGAAGTATTTTCAATTTCACAAAAAATTCGTCGATGGTCGGGCGTTGGTCGATTCGGTGAAGTGTTTTGAATCAAGCAAAAAAAGTCACCAATGACCGACGCATCTATGGTTTGGCATCGACCTTCGACAAGGCGTTTGGGTCATCCAAGAGAAACAGTTGATGTCTGATGGAGGGAAAATGGTAATGACATGTCATGCCACATCAACATCCACATGTCATGCCACATCTGCATCCATGTGTTGTGACATGTCACTGAACTTGAAACATCAGGGTGACGTGTCATGCCACATCAACACCCACGTGTCATGCCATGTCAAAAATTGCTACATAATCCAATAAAAGTGGCCGATGAACGATGTTCAGGTCAACTGATTTGGGAAAGTGTATTGGACAGTCGTTGGGGATCGTCGATCGTCAATGGGCCAATGGTCAAGCATCAAAAAAATTAGTGAGGAGTTCCATTCACCAACAAATATCGTCGATGGTCAAAGTTCAAATCAGTCGATTTGGAGTTTTGTACAAATAGGTTGTAGAGAGAATGGGATTATGGTCGATGATCGAATCGGCCTATTTGGATTTGTGTATAAATCAGTTGTCGGGGGAATGGGATAATGGTCGATGGTTACATCGATAGATCAAACAAAGTGTGGTGCGGAGCCAAGGAAGAATGTTGGTCATTCATGTATGATGTAGAGTAGGTCTTAGTGAATTCAAGTCTTAAAAAAGTTACATAAGCAAGTTAACAAGGACTCTGGCACTAAGCAAACAACTAGTGCTAGACAAGTGTTAGGATCAAGATCCCATAGAAAAAGGGATGATTGTGGAAATGATAGGCGATCAAGAAGAATGAGCAGACACCATCATTCCCCAAGGAATTCCACTAGAACAACTCATACAAGTTCATGTCCAAGGAGAAACCCAAGTGTGTCTTCTGTCAGGAGTCAACCCGAGGTGGACATCTTGCAAGAATGAAGAAATATTTCCCACTGCATGATTATCCCTTCGAGTAGAAGCTATAATTTCCACCTACCACTTGCAAGGAAAGACAATCATGTGGTGGGATACACTGAAGAAATCCAAGAATCTTGATGAGAAGAGGATCTCATGGAGGTAGTTCAAAGGATATTTCCAAGAGAAATATTTTTCCTAAAATTACTATGAAATAAAGATGAAGGAGTTATTTGAACTCAAGTTGGGAACCATGAAAATGGAGGAATATGAGAAGTTGTTCTTTGAATTGTTGAAGTATGTTGACTTCATCAAGGATGAGAAGGCCAAAATCCAAAGTTTTTAAAGTGGTTTACCCTCACTCTATAGTGACAAGATACAATATGATAACCCCAATGTTGGGTATGTGTTATATTCTTTGCACGAGTATTTTCACCGGGCCGACATATTTCCGGGCCGACATATTTTCGTCGGGCCGACATATTTCCGGGACGACATATTTTCAGGACCACATGATATTAGGTGGTTTTCGGCACATGGTTTTTTTCCGATGGTTTTCTAGTTTCGGTTAAGGAATTAGGGTTTTGGACTAATCCAGGTCATTGGGTTAGGGTTTTCGATGCCGCTGGCTCCTATATGTATATTGTATTGTAAACAATGTAACACAATGTATGAATATAATATATGTTGGTTTTCCCGATTTGGGTTTCCAGGTGAAAAATCTCTGTGTAATGTTTGTATTTGCCATTGTATCTTTTTTGTTCTTTTTTGAATATCAGTTTGCAGTAGATATTGTTCAAGGTTAGAATTTACATTTGGTATCAGAGCTTTATTGGCTTCAGGGGGACGCCTTTGTCGTCAAGGGTTTGGCTCAGGACTGTGATAAGCCTTGTTACAGTGGGAGATCTGCGGTATTGTTTTTCAGGTGAAAAGAAATGGC
>ML784740.1:263662-281066 GCA_009831015.1 Picea engelmannii
AGCAAAAGACAAGTTGTAGTGGCACTTTCAACTACAGAATCTGAATACATGGAAGCCACTCATGCAAGTAAGGAAGCAGTATGGTTACAAAGATTGTGTTCAGGTATTGGGTTGGTACAAGAAGCTGTAAGGATAGAGTGTGATAGTCAGAGCGCAATTTTCTTGGCGAAGAACCCTGCTTATCATTCAAAGACAAAGCACATCGATGTTCAATATCATTTTGTAAGACACATGATTGAAGAAAAGAAAGTATCACTGATGAAGGTGGACACTTTGAAGAATGTTGCAGATTCATTAACAAAATCTGTGAGCACTGAGAAGTTCTCTTGGTGTAGAGGATCCATTAACAAAATCCCTGGATTGTTGACTATGTAACCCTGTAACCCCCTGTGTGCAAAGAAAACAACAAGTGGGAGAATGTTGGGTATGTGTTATATTCTTTGCACGAGTATTTTTGTCAGGCTGACATATTTTCGCTAGGCCGAAATATTTCTGGGACGACATATTTTCGGGACCACATGATATTAGGTGGTTTTCGGCACATGGTTTTTTGCCGATGGTTTTCTAGTTCCGGTTAAGGAACTAGGGTTTTGGACTAATCCAGGTCATTGGGTTAGGGTTTTGGATGCCGTTGGCTCCTATATGTATATTGTATTGTAAACAATGTAACATAATGTATGAATATAATATATGTTGGTTTTCCCGGTTTGGGTTTCCAGGTGAAAAATCTCTGTGTAATATTTGTATTTTCCATTGTATCTTTTCCGTTCTTTTCTGAATATCAGTTTGCAATAGATATTGTACAAGGTTAGAATTTACACCCAAGACCTTGGAGGAGACCATAAGGAGAGCAAAGAATCTTTATGAGAAAAGTAAAGGAAGGCCAGTTTTCCAAAAGGATTGGAATGAAAAGATGAAAGGGAAAAATGATCAAAGGTAGAAAGGTTTTAAGCCACCCTTTTTAAAGAACAACACCTAAGAAAATTAGTAAGGTCAAGAAGCCAAAAATAAGTACAATATTGTAGATTCATTTGGTAAAATGCTAAGGAAACATCCTATTCAATGTTGGGGATGTGAGGGAAATCACTTATATATGGACTTCCCTCACAAACGAGAAATAATGAGGACTTTCCACAACATTCAAGAGGACGAAACAATGGAATACATGGGAGGACACATGCCAAGGATTTATGCATCCTTGGACAATCAGCAAGAATAATATCAATCCCCCATGATCGAAGTGGAAGAAAAGATTGATAACCAGCCCATAGTAAATTTTTTTTAATTTATTATGGATCCATCCATAGTTACATAAATGATAACATTGTTGAAAATTTTCACTTGCAAAAAATTAAGCATAATAAATATTGGTTAGTTTAGTTTTCCACCGGGGATAAGAGGAAGATCAATGAGTTGTTTAAAGAATGTTAAGTAGACATGAATAGACTCAAAACAAAGGTGGATGTAAACATCATACCATTGGGTTGATATTGTTGTCTAATTGGCATGGATTGGTTGTAAAAAAACATGTTTTCCTAGATTGTTACAACAAGAAAATCACATGTCTTAATGAATAAGGGAAACAAGGAAAGATTCAAGGTATTCCAAGAGATATATTTGTAAGAGAGATTTCATCTATGTCATTGTCAGCATAGGGGCAGACCTAGGGTTCAACGCTTCAACAACACATCAACAAAACCCTAACTACCGACCCTTATGACAACACCTACAAAGAAAATGAAGTCTCACCGGAGGTAGAGGCAAGGGCTGTTGCAGGACTCAAGTGTCTACAACCTAGCTGGGACACAGATATGTGATTACAATACTTAGCAGATCACTTAAGAGTTAAAATTGATTAGTATTTAACTCTTGTCCACATCGCAGGTCAAAACCCTATTTACAGAACAATGCAGTATTCAACAAGATCTAATACATCCGGAACTTAGCACATAGAAATAGATCAGATCTAGCATTCTTTCACATTACTAAGCACTAAGATATTATATCAGATGCATCTAACATATATCATTTCACTAAGCATCAATCACATCAATAACATAACAACTATAATGCACAAAACAACCACAACACATGATATATGTTGTTCAACCCAGTGTGGGGCTACATCCACCAACTCTTCTCATCTTTATTGTATTATTTCAATCTTCTACAAGCACATAGCCACAAGAACCCACTCTGCATAGGATAGGAGATCTGCGCGCACCTCGCTAGATCCTCATTCCCTGAGCTAGGTTTAAGCACAAAGACTTCTTACAATCTACACACAAGCTTCTTACAATCACTTGCACTTAGCTCTGCAAGTTATTAACACACAATATGCACAAAAAATTCACAACTGTTTGCACTTAGCTCACCAACCACATTACACACCTCAGTCTCTCTTAATTACGTCTCTTAGTTTTCTATTTATACATTAAAAAAGGGCCTAAAAATGGGTAAACCCATGGGTCGACATCCCATACCCATTACATAAACCCTAAACCAAAAAATTCCCTAAGAAGGGGCCAAGATCCCATGATCTTCGCTTCACCTTGCGCTCTGCCTTCGACCAACCTATCGAAGTCCCAAAAATGGTCAAACGTGGCCAAGTGATCCGGATTTTATGAGTAGAAAGAAATGAATACAGATTATTAACAGATTCTTAACAAAAAATAATAGAGATATAGTAAAACTGGTTTTCTATTCAATAATGAAATAAGTTGAAATTGTAAAATGCAACGAAAACAAGCTTGCTGGAATGGTGGCGACTTATCTCTGAGAAGAGGTGTGACAGCTGCGCTCATTCACAAGAAGATCCTTACAATGAGGCTCTGAAGGCCTTTTACAATAAACAGGAATGCCAAAATCCCTAGACATCCAAAAACCTAACCCTAGGAGATGAAGTGACAAAAGTCATGTGGGCCCTGTTTGGCTAAGTTAGTACATTAACTTCTCGGGGTAGTAACTTTTGCATACAATCTCCGTTTTAGGTGTATGATAGCCCATTGGAAAGGTATATTCGAGGAGATTCATTTTGGGTTCTCAATCATGCCTTTGGCTATCATTGAGTTGGGACGATCTCGAAAATCCTTCATTTAGGCCCTCAAAATGGCCCCGGAAGTGAAAACCGCTAAAAATAGTATATTGTCAAAATTTCCAGAAAATTGTTTTGAACCAGTTGGAAAAGGTGGGTGGCCATCGATATCCATATGGATCACCAAGGTTCTCCAAATCTTGGTTAAGGGCCAACAAGCCCCCAACAGTCACCTGTGGATCGTCTTGAGTCACTCTGATTTGGTTAACTTTGCCTCAAATGCCTCGTGCTTGGCTCGAGCTGCTTCGACCTGTTGCTTCGCCAGAGCCTCCTGCTCAGCGAAATATTGAATGGTATTCTCCATCACATTTACTTCCAAGTGTTGTTCCACTATGGTGACCACCTATTCCTGTTCTGCACCTCGTCCTTCAATCTCCTTGAAAAGTATGCAATCTGTATCCTGCATTGGTTGGAGTTGTTGGGTCACTTCCATGACATTACTTTATATGGCATGGAATTGTTTTTGAATCGTGCACTATTCCTGGGATCGTTTCATCTTCTCAACCGCTGGTAGTGCCTTCAACTGCGCTTGCACCATTGCTTCTTACTGCTTGGCCTCCTAAATCTATGACTCCAGTGTCCTTAGTTCAGGGTCATATGCAAGGTGCTCATGAGTATGCGCACTTTGACTGCTCAGTTGATTACATTCTAAGGCCAATGCCTTGATTCTCTGGACTGCACTTTGGGTAGTTTCTTCTCTCTGGTATCGCACTTCCTGCAGAGTACTTGGAACTTCTTTTAACTCCATTTCTGATATCCTCTATTGGAGATGTTGAATGGCTTCGACAAGCTTCCCTACTTGGATTTCCACTCGGTCTTCTTCCATCTGTTTTAAACCCGTCATGGAGCGAAGTGATCTAGTGACTGCTTCTTTAACTCCAATCTACTCTGTGAGTAGTTTTTCCTTCTCCTTCTAGATCTATGCTCTATCCTCTACAAACTTTAATTGGATGTCGTCTTTTCCTGTTGTGCAACCCGACGTTGTTCTCTGGCTTCCTCTTTTTCTTTCTTTAAGGCATCTGTGGCCTATTATTTTTCTTCCTGAACATGACGAAGGCAAGCTTCGATCACATATGCTATTCGACATAGTTGGGAAGGTTCATCTCCCAACTCTATTCCTTCTGATGACAGGGGCGAAGTAGACACTGCGCGGTTGGAGTAGAAGGCTTGTTGTATCCCTTTCAGCTCTGCTTCAATGCTTTCATACATGGTCTCTTGTTTGGCTTCATTGTGTTGTAAGATGTCTTATGAGGTATCTGAGATGGCGACGATGATGAAATCTATGTCATCCATCATGAGAACATTCTACATATGTGGTTTAGTAGCTTTGGAATTCTTCCACAATGTAGGTTTCATGGGGGAAACCTTTATTTTCTTGGAGGTCTCAACTTCATCAATAGGGTCCCTAGGCGGTGTTACTTTGCCTTGTTTCTGCTTGTCTTATTCTCCTTTTTCCTCTTCTTTGTCTACTTTGTCATCACCTCCCCCTCTAGGTGAGTCTGAAGCAGTCTCTTCTGATGCACTATTTAGGTCCTATACCTCTTCCTTTTTCTTTCGTCTGCTACTGTTGGGTGCATCATACTCTTCGCAAGTAATCACCGAAATTTCGATGAGGTCGGGGTCAGACAGTTCTTCCTAGTCGACAGGTATAAGGAACTATGCGAGCCATTCCTTAGTGATTTTTTCCATGTCCTCCTCTGTGATTTTATAGTAACTCTGCAACTCTTCTTTGTGTTCGTCTCCGCCCGTTGTGATATAAATAAAATGTCTATTTGCGCGGAACTTCACAAATGATCTGAACCTGTATAGGGTGTTCGAAGTCATCCGAGGGAAAGAATTAATATCCCTCTTCAACTGCAAGTAGTAGGTGTGGAACACAACATTTGACTGCCATTTTTTCTCCATGTCGCTCAAATACCAGAGGGTGGTGAACTTTGCAGCTAAGGGTTCTGATGGCTCAATCTTAGGGAAGGTCACACCTTCCTTTGTTTCCCAAGTAATGAAAGTGATGAGGATAAACAACCTACTAAAGTGGAACTCATAGCCCTGATCCTGAGCTTCATGGAAGTCTTTCTCTAATTGGTTGACGAGGTAGCTTGCCCAGTTCATTTGTAGCCCTTCGATGCATTTTCCCATGAGGTTACCAATGAACCTTGTGACCTACTTGGGTCTGTTCTTCCTTACTATCTTACTAGCGATCAACTAGCAGGCTAGGCACACTATGCCATTTTGAATGGATTCTACCTTGTAGCCTCACTTCCCCTTTTCCACATCCCCATAGGTATCTTTAATTTTCTGTGCCAAGGAGCGATCTATAAATAACCGCCATGGAAGAAAGACAACATGAGTTTAATGCACATGTTAACCTCCTGATGCCTTCCAAAGTGTGGTATCTTCATCATGTTCAGGATAGTGGACCTCGTGATGTCCATAGTCCATGGTTGGGGGATGATCTTCGAATTATTCACCTTGGTCCTGTTTAAGTACTTGTGTGGGGTGAGCATTCCATGGTTCTTATGATCTCCCAAGATAAATTCATTGATCTTCAACGTCATGATTTGTCTTAACTGTAGTCCAACTGATCCCCTTCAGGAGGCACACAGTGATCAAGGTGTAGTCGAAGTCCCTTGGGACACTATCATGACTCATCACGCCAGCTAGAGGCAGGACATAATCAAGTAGGATAGATGGGATGAGCTTTGCATTCACCAAGTTATCATGATGCTTGGTTCATTTCTCTTTCGCAGCTCGGGATGTTCCAGATCCACGAGTAGTCGATGTGGATGCTTGCACTCCCTTCATCGACGAAGCTTGGAATCCTATAGACATGAACTTCTCATTCATGAGGTCTATGAGGATCTCTTCAGTTGATTTATCTACTTTTCTTAAGTCACCCGACATGCACGCTCGAGATCAGGTATTGTAGGTCGGTGAGCAAACTGTTGGATTATTGAGAGGGGGGGTGAATTAGTAATAACGTAATTATAATCCTTTTTCTTCAAATGTTATACCAATGTAGAATTATTATCCAATAATGAACAGTAATAAATAAACAATCACACACATACACAGTACACCAATGTCTTACGTGGAAACCCAAATCGGGATAAAACCACATAATGCTTTTTCTTATATGTCTTGAAGAATTACATTCATTAGAAGCACCAACTTCCTTTGTTTTCCAGCTGCAACTGGAAGGAGGCTCCAACCCCCTAGTTTCTCATGCTACAACCTGAGGGAAGCTCCAACTCCCCAAATCTATGGCTACAACTAGAAGGAGGCTACAACCCCCAATGTTCTCCGGCTACAACCAGAAGGTGGCTACAACCACCTGTCCTTGCCCCATTCTGCCACCATGAAGTAGAAGTAAAATGATGGAACCACTGTCACACTATCACTGTGACATATACCATTGTAAACCTGTACCAATAAATCTGAACAATGCATCAACCATGCACCAACCTGTAATCAACATGTACCATAAACAAGTGCATCGAACCATGTACCAAGTATGTTCCAATCATGTGTCAACTACTCATCAACTATTAATCATCAATATGTACCAGCATCATTGTAGTGTCCCGAAGGTCGAGCCCCGTTGTAAACCATGTTTTGAAAGGAATTGTAATTATGTTTTATAGGCTGGTGAGCCAAGTTTTTATAAGCTGGTGGCTTATGTGATTGTTAGGCCAGAGAGCATAAGGGTTGGAGGCCAAGGGCTTGATTTTGTACTTGTATGTATGCAAAACATTTAATAAAATTGTAAACATCACCAAGTATAGACCGACCACGATGAATGAGTGAAGGGGGACTAAGCATCCATAGGGTGGGCAAGGAATTAGGGGCTGGAAGGTGGAAAAAATGGGCTGAGTATTGAGCCTAGGGGCTAAGCCTAGGGGACTTAAGCCTGTGAATAATATTTTAATATTATTCCAAAAGGCATATGCATTTTATGTTTTATCCTAAGTTTCTGGCAATGGGAGAACGTACAAGGGAGATGCATGCTATTGGAACGCATGCAGTTTCATGGGTGACAAGTGTCAACCCTGACGCATGTGAATAAAACAGCCAGGATGAGTCATGAGAAGGTTCCTCCCCCATTCTACCCGATTGTCTGAATGCGTACAGAGCCCTGGATAGTACTACCAACCCGACTCCTATAGACAACCTTCGTGCATCCCTGTGATTCGAAAAGTCTGTGTCTGGCTCTGAGAAAACTGGTGTGTATATTCCTTGAAGGAGAAGCCTCCGTGGATTTGGGAAAGAGTCTATGTTTGTTCTGTAAAGTTGGTACACCCCTTCTCTGTTCTAAACTGGGGAGTCTGAATCGACCCCTACGTGGACGAATCATCACGCATCCTTGAGAATCTAGAATGCGAGTCTATTCCGTCTTTCCAAATTGAGAAAGCAGAATTTTCTCGTCCCTACTAAGCCTGGTTATACTGTTGCACCTGTCTGGAGCTGCCCTGGGGTGTTTGTGTCTGGATCCCGTGGATTGTGGTGGACGTGTAGTGTTTGACCCTGTGTGGCTTGTTGACCAGTTTGTACAACACTGTCTCCAAGTGAGAGAGGTGGTTGAAGTTGGAAGAACAGGTTGTTGGACCAGTGAGCGACTCCCTCCAGGTGAGAGAGTGTGTAGAGGAAGGAGAGCACTCCTGGAAGGAACCTTGTAGTTGCCATAGAGCTCGGAGACTTTTGGTCTGACCTGTTCCTGTAACCTAAGGCAAGGGAGATTAGCAGCTGAAGGACTATCTAGGTGACAGAGAAGGTGTATACTCCTGGGGTGGAACAGGCATGTGGGGAATGAGGGTCTGTGGGCAGTGAGCATGGGAGGTTCCTTGGAGAGAATCCCTTCCTTGTGGTTGTGTGTTGTTTTCCTTGTAACCTCAGCCTAGCCTAGATTTCCTTGCATTGGGGTGGAGCTTAGTCCCAGCTCGGGGGTGACCCATTGTTGAGCTGATGAGTTGTGCGGTCTAAGGCTGGGAGGTTCGTGGAAGGCTTCCACTTGGTTGGTGGATTCTACCACTGTTAAAAGATAAATATCTAATTATGTTTTTATCACGTTTTGCATGACTCTACTGTTTATGTTATCATGATTTCCGCTGTGTATACGAATTAATATGGAATGTTATGGATTGTTAATTATAGCAGTAAATAATATGTTTTACTCTGTTCTTAAATGAGTTATGCATAGAGTGGTGTTATAACCTTCTCTTAATAGCGATTAAAGCTTGGTAGCTAGAAAAAGGGTGTTCTACAGTTTGGTATTAGAGCCAAGGTTTCGACATTGAGCCTAGATGGGCTAGTGGAGCGGTCTTTGGACTGAGAATGCGAGGGGAAATTGGGTCTGGAAGGCTAATTTCAGACCTTGGTTTGCTCCAAAGTGTTAAGGAGTTACTTGATGAGTTTTAAGCTCAGAAGTTATAACGGTGTTATGAAACCGCAGCCAGTGTGGTATAAGTCCACAGGGAGAGAGGACTCCACACTAGAAGTGTAGGATCTTTAGGATCTATTCGAAAGGGAAGGTGAACCCTCGTAACCATTAGATCTGGAAAGTGTGCACATGGTTTAAAGCCCTTTGGAATTGCACAGGAGTGTGGAAATAGCGATACGTGAAATCTCGAATTAGTTAGGAACCGTCTGAGCCATCAGATCTCGGCTGGAAAACCCGATAGTCATTGGATCTGTCAAGAGATATCCGAGGGTTAAAACCCCAGTGAATAGGGGCGAAAGCCCTGAAATAGATCTAGACCATCCGAACGATGGAGGCCACATGTCGTGAGATTACCCATTTCAGGAAATCAAGAATCGCGAGATCGGGAGTCTTGATGACAAGAGATCGGGACTTTCCATGGTGGAAGTCTCGGGATAGATCTGGACCGACCGATTTAAGGAGGCAACATGTCGAGAGATTACCTGTTTCGGGAAATCGGGGATCGGGGATTCGGGAGTTCCGTTGACAAGAAATCGGACTCTTTCCTTGATAAATCCCAACCCATAGTGTCGAGACGTTAGCATGTGGCTAAGTCCCGATGAACGGATGATATTCCTTCAGGGAATCTTCGAGTCTATAATGATCGTCCGATGTGAGGAAGAGATGGTGGCTTTATTTTGGGGCTCTGAGTCTGCAGAAATCAACAAATTTTTTTGATTTGGTACTGGGTGTGTGACAAAGTTTTGGATCAAGTAAGTTAGTAGACAGCGATTTCAGGATTTCGGCAAATGGAAGTTCAAGATGTGTGGATGCACGAACCTCTGACACCCGAAACCCTGAAACCCCGAAACACCGAAAGGATCTGCGCCGTAGATCTAAGAAAGATCTGACTGTTGGATTTTACTAGGAGTGGACATGGACACATGGAAATGTACCACGTTCCAGTGGGTCGAGAAGAGAAGCGAGAGAGATGGGACCCGATGACGTCGTTAAAAAGCGACGTGGGCCCTCATTAATGTGCCACATGCCACCATAGTTGTGGGTAACCACTGTGCCATGTGGGCCTGGAGGGTAGAGTAAGTCAAAATTTCGGAAGTCAAGGGTTGGAAAGGAAATTAAGTTTGAAAGCCTCGTGGGCCGAAACTCGAAGTCTCGAAATCCCAAAGTGTCGAAAATGAAAGTTTTGAAAACCCAAAAATTGCAGAGCCGAACGAGAGATCAGAAAACATATTTGAATTGAAATGTCTTTTGTTTTTGTTTGTACTGGCTTATAAATGTTGAGGATTGTTCATGAAGGTTTAATGGCCTGACAAACTTCAAATTTAATTTCACAGTGTGTGTGTAGAGTTCAACAAAGGTTAGGACTCCAGTTAACCAACGCCGAGTATGGAGTGGGAAAAGGTGCAGATTACCCCCGAAACAGAAGACGAACAGGAAGGAAAGGATGTCAACTTGGGAGTCGAAGGATTGAACTCCAATGGGCATGGAAAAGAGAAGGATAAGGAAGGACACATAATGAAAATAATTGAAGAATTGCAAAGAGAGGCCAAGGCTCGCCGACCTAATAGTCGAAAGCTCATGAAAGTCAGGGATCGGTAGGGTGAATTAAACCTAAAATTTTGGAAGAGCCTGGAAAGAATAGAGAAGAAACTCGAGAAGGGAAGAGACTCAAGTACAACGGAGAGTCGCAGAACCCATGGGAGAAGAAGTAGGTCGAAGAGTGGTAGCCGACATCTTAGTCGCTCCCAAAGACATTCTGACAGGAAGACACACAGTAGTTCAAGCCCATTCCCTACCAGAAAACATCGAAAATTTGGAAAGGAGGAATTGAAACGGGAGATGAACAAGATTAAGCCTCCAACATTTGATGGAGAACATAATAAGGAGGAAGATGTCGAGACATGGTTGCCTGGAATGAAGAAATACTTCCAACTGCAGAATTATTCCACCCATGCAAAAGGAAGAATTGCAGTGTACCAACTGAAAGGAAAAGCATCCATGTGGTGGGATCAGTTTGTGCAGGTGCAACACATCAGAGAGAAAGAGGTCACTTGGAAGGAATTTAAGAGGTATTTTGAGAAGAAATACCTGACAAAAAGGTATTATGACATAAAGATGAAGGAGTTTTTCGAACTCAAGCTAGGCAGCATGACTATTGATGAGTATGAATGAAGTTTCCTAGAACTACTGAAGTATGTTCCATTCATCAAAGATGAGGCTATCAAGATTCAGAGATATCTGAGTGGACTTCCACCTTCCATGAGTGACAAGATTCAATATGATGATCCTAAGACCATGGAAGAAACAATAAGAAAGGTGGAATGCTTGTATGAACAACAAGGAGAAAGGCCCATCCTTCAGAAGGCTTGGAATGATCAAAGGAAGTTTAAGAAGTAACAGAGGCAGAAGGGAAACAAGCCTTCCTTTTTCAGAAACAGTCGTTGGGGACAGTCATCTTTTAGAGAGCCTAGGAAAGTTGAAGGGAGTGAGCAGGTGCCAAGACCGCCACCTATGGAGTGTTGGGGCTATAAAGGGAATCATAGGTACCGAGACTGTCCCCATAGAAAAGATAAAGCAGGAATTGTCCATACTGTTCAGCAAGCTAAAACAATGGAGGATATGGGCAGAAGAATGTCGAGGATCTACGCAGCCCTGGACAACAAGCAAGCATAATTTCAATCGCACATGATTGAAGTGGAAGGTACGATCAACAACCGACCACTTGTTATTTTAATTGATTCAGGGGCTAGCCATAGTTATTTATATCCTAGAGTGGTGGAAAGTTTGCATCTAACGAGAAGAAAACATGAGAAGTCTTGGTTAGTGCAGTTGGCCACAGGGACCAAGAGGAAGGTCACTGAATTGGTTAAGTCTCGTTCAGTGGACATGAAAGGAATGAGCACTCAGGCTGAATTGAACATTCTGCCTTTAGGCTCATACGATTTCTTAATTGGGATGGACTGGTTGGACTAGCACCATGCCCTTCTGGATTGCCGTAACAAGAGGCTCACATGCCGGAACGAAGAGGGAAATCAGGTAACAATCCAAGGAATTCCCAGAGCCGTGGCTGTGAGGGAAATATCAGCCATGCAACTGAAGAAATGTTACTGGAAAGGCTATCAATTATTTGCAGCTCAGGTGGAAGAAGCATCCTGAGATGTAGTATCGAATCTGGAAGACCACGAAGTACTCAAAGAATTCAAGGACATATTTCAGGAGGTACCTAGACTACCTTCAAAGAGAGACATCGATTTTTCTATAAATTTGATGCTTGGAGCAGCTCCAGTTTCGAAGGCTCCTTATAGAATGAGTACACTAGAGCTGAAACAGTTGCAATTGCAGCTCAAAGAGCTACTAAAGAAAGGTTACATTCACCCTAGTGTGTCACCGTGGGGAGCCCCGGTTCTATTCATGAAGAAGAAAGATGGGACGCTGAGACTGTGCATTGATTTTCGACAGTTGAATAAGGTCACTGTCAAGAACAAGTATCCTCTGCCAAGGATTGATGATCTTTTTGATCAGTTGAAGGATGCAAAAATATTTTCAAAAATAGATCTCAGATATGGATATCACCAAGTGAGAATAAAAGATGAGGACATTAGCAAGACCACCTTTAGAGCAAGGTACAATCATTATGAATTCACAGTGGTGCCGTTTGGACTGACAAATGCACCTGTTATTTTCATGTGCTTTATGAATGGAGTGTTCAGAGATTATTTGGACAAGTTTGTCATAGTCTTCCTGGACGATATCTTGGTGTATTCCAAGACAGAGGAAGAACATGAACAACACCTGAGAATGGTGCTACAGGTGTTGAGAGAACACCAGTTGTACGCAAAATTGAGAAAGTGCTCATTTTACTAAAGGCAAATCCATTACTTGGGACACATTATATCTGAAGAAGGGATCGCTGTGGATCCTGAGAAGGTACAGGCCATTCGATAATGGCCAGCGCCAAGGAATGTGGCAGAAGTTAGATCTTTTATGGGTCTGGCGGGCTATTATAGGAGGTTCATAGCTGGATTCTCAAAGATAGCTCATTCTATCACTTCCTTGCAAAGGAAGGAGAAGAAGTTCCAGTGGACTGAAGAATGTGAGAGCATCTTCCAGCGATTGAAGCAGCTGCTAACTAGTGCTCTGATCCTGAAGATTGCAGATCCAAATAAGTATTACGTAGTGTGCACAGATGCATGTAAGGAGGGGATGGGAGGAGTTCTTAGCTAAGAAGGATTTGTAGTTTGTTATGAATCCCGAAAGTTGAAGGAGGATGAGAAGAATTATGCCACTCATGATTTAGAGCTAGCAACAATTGTCCACGCCCTGAGGAAATGGAGACATTACCTCATGGGCAAGAGATTCGAGTTGATAATAGACCATAACAGTCTGAAATATTTATTTGATCAGCCGACCTTAAATGCCAGACAAATTAGATGGCTGGAGTTTTTGTGCGAATATGACTTTGATATCAATCATATCAAAGGGAAAGAAAATAAGGTGGTTGATGCACTTAGCAGAAAAGCGCACAAATTACATGCTACAACCATTATCATGTACAAAATTGAGATTAAAGACAGAATTTTGGAAGTTGCCAATGCTGATTTGTAATACAGAGGTCTAGTAGCAAAGCTATAGCAGCATGAGAGACCACAAACCAAGGAAAGTTACACCTTGGGAACTGATGGATTACTTCTGTATAAAAACAGATTATATGTACCCAATGTCCGAGAATTGAAATTGGAAATTCTAAAGGATATGCATAACGTGACTTATGCTGGACATCCTAGATATCAGAAGACTGTGGCAGCAGTCAAAATCCATTACTTTTGGCCGTGTTTGAAGAAAGAAATCGCTGAATACATCGCTAGATGTATGGAGTGCCAAAAGGTTAAGGCTGAGCATAGGCACCCAACAGGGTTGCTGCAGCCTTTACCTATTCCTGAATGGAAATGGGACGTGGTAACAATGGATTTTATCACCGGACTACCTAGAACAAGCAAGCAACATGATTCAATCATGGTGGTGGTGGAAAAGCTTACTAAATATGCCCATTTTATTTCACTGAAAACCACCCACAGAGAAACAGATGTTGTTGATATCTTCTTAAAAGAAGTTGCACGCTTGCACGGAATTCCTAAGACAATTGTGTCTGATAGAGACCCGAAATTCACTTCGAATTTCTAGAAAGGACTGCTTAAAGGATTCAAAACGAATCTGAACTTTATCACAACATATCATCCCAAGTCTAATGGACAGACAGAGAGAGTAAACAGAGTAATAGAAGACATGCTGAGAATGTATGTGATGGATAAACCATCAAGGTGGGAAGACCTCCTGCATTTGGTAGAATTCGCCTACAATAATGGGTATCATGCATCACTGAAGATGCGCCCATTCGAAGTGCTTTATGGAAGAAAGTGCAACACTCCAGTGAGCTGGGATAATCCAGCTGACAGAGTAGTAGCTGGGCCTGAGCTGCTCAAAGAGATGGAAGATCAAATGATAAAAATTAAACATAATCTAAAAGTTGCCCAGGACAGGCAGAACCGTTATGCTGATAGTAACATAACCCATAGAGAATTCAAAGTGGGTGACCATGTTTTCCTGAAAGTGAAAACTAACAGGAGTTCCCTAAAGGTGGGAAGTTGCGCCAAGTTGGCAGCAAGATTTTGTGGGCCATTTGAGATCCTAGAAAGGATTGGGCCGGTTGCATACATGCTTGCATTACCTACATCTATGACTGTACATAATGTGTTTCATGTTTCACTTCTTAAGAAATATGTACCTGATGCTAATCATGTTATCGATTGGAATGTGATTCAGGTGGAACTAGAAGGTGTCCTGCAAGTGCATCCTGTACGCATATTGGACAGGAAAAGCAAATAGCTCTAGAATCGAGTCATAGAGCTTGTAAAGGTCCAGCGGACCTGGTACGGTCCTGAGGATGCGACATGGGAGCATGCAGATGTTATGCGGGCAGAGTACCTGCATCTTTTTGAATTTTTTTTTGAAAAGCTTGTAGATGTTGTGTAAATTTGCACTGAGGATAGTGCAAAAATAAGGGGAGGGGGATTGTAGTGTCCCCAAGGCCAAGCCCCGTTGTAAACCATGTTTTGAAAGGAATTGTAATTATGTTTTATAGGCTGGTGAGCCAAGTTTTTTTAAGCTGGTGGCTTATGTGATTGCTAGGCCAGAGAGCCTAAGGGTTGGAGGCCAAGGGCCTGATTTTGTACTTGTATGTATGCAGAACATTTAATAAAATTGTAAACATCACCAGGTGTAGCCGACCATGATGAATGAGTGAAGGGGGACTAAGCATCCATAGGGTGGGCAAGGAATTAGGGGCTGGAAGGTGGGAAAAAGGGGCTAAGTGTTGAGCCTAGGGGCTAATCCTAGGGGGCTTAAGCTTGGGAATAATATTTAATATTATTCCAAAAGACATATGCATTTTATGTTTTATCCTAAGTTTTTGGCAAGGGGAGAATGTACAAGGGAGATGTGTGCTGTTGGAACGCATGCAGTTTCATGGGTGACAAGTGTCAACCCTGACACATGCGAATAAAACGGCTAGGATGAGCCATGAGAAGGTTCCTCCCCCATTCTACCCGATTGTCTAAATGCGTATGGAGCCCTGGATAGTACTACCAACCCGAATCCTATAGAGAACCTTCGTGCATCCCTGTGATTCGAAAAGTCTGTGTCTAGCTCTGAGAAAACTGGTGTGTATATTCGTTGAATGAGAAGCCTGCATGGATTTGGGAAAGATTATGTGTTTGTTCTGGAAAGTTGGTACACCGCTTCTTTGTTGTAAACTGGGGAGTCTGAATCAACCCCTACATGGACGACTCATCACGCATCCTTGAGAATCCAGAATGTGAGTCTATTTCGTGTTGCCAAATTGAGAAAACAGAAGTGTCTCATCCCTGCTTAGCCTGGTTATATTGTTGCACCTGTCTGGAGCTACCCTGGGGTGTTCGTGTCTGGATCCCGTGGATTTTGGTGGATGTGTAGTGTTTGACCCTGTGTGGCTTGTTGACCAGTTTGTACAACACTCTCTCGAGGTGAGAGAGGTGGTTGAAGTTGGAATAACAGGTTGTTGGACCTGTGAGAGACTCACTCTAGGTGAGAGAGTGCACAGAGGAAGGAGAGCACTCCTGGAAGGAACCTTGTAGCTACCATAGAGCCCAGAGACTTCTGGTCCGACCTATTCCTGTAACCCAAGGCAAGCGAGATTAGCAGCCGAAGGACTGTCCAGGCGAAAAAGAAGGTGTATACTCCTGGGGTGGAAGAGGCATGTGGGGAATGAGGGTCTCTGGGCAGTGAGCGTTGGAGGTTCCTTGGAGATAATCCCTTCCTTATGGTTGTGTGTTGTTTTCCCTGTAACCTCAGCCTAGCCTAGATTTCCTTTCCTTGGGATGGAGCTTATTCCTAGCTCGGGGGTGACCCATTGCTGAGCTAATGAGCAGTGTGGTCTAAGGCTAGGAGGTTCGTGGAAGGTCTGCACTTGGTTGATGGATTCTACCACTATTAAAAGATAAGTATCTGATAATGTTTTTATCATGTTTTGCATGACTCTACTGTTTATGTTATCATGATTTCCACTGTGTATACGAATTAATATGGAATGTTATGGATTGTTAATTATAGTAGTAAATAATATGTTTTACTATGTGCTTAAATGAGTTATGTATAGAGTGGTGTTATAACCTTCTCTTAATAGTTATTAAACCTTGGTAGCCAGAAAAAGGGTGTGCTACAATCATCAACTATACACTGCATGTTTGTGTCAACTCATCAACTACTTGTTTCAACCATCTACTTAACATGTGCCACAACCAAAAGCCCTCATCAATTTTATCATACAAATATGATTTTTAGCTCTGTAATAGACCTGGTGTATATGATCACATTCCTTCAAACCTTCCTTAACTTTAAAAACAAGAGACTAGCGTTTTCATCAAACTTTTCTTTAGTCTCACATGCCTAGTTTTGGATTAGTCAACAACCCTAACTTGAAGTAATCATAACTTTGAACTTGTAATGTATAAAGATATGAAGCCGATACACAATGTTCTTCATTATGTTTTATGAAATTCCTCCAAGTGGCACTATTTGGAACCTTTCAGAAAATGATTTATAGCAAAAATGACATACCTTGCTGAATTCTGGATTATTCTAGAGAACGACCTTGTAGAGCGTGAACCACACAAAATATTTGATGAAATAATCTAAAACTGTTACAAAGTATACCATAGACTGTACCCTAACCAACACATTTGGTCTCACTGAATTTGTATCTGTTATGAAGAATTTATGACGTTTTTACCCGAAACACCTGATTTTGACTAGTTTCAGGACTGGCCACAAACCCTATTTTCCACAGAGTGTAATTCCCAAAATACAATGACCAAAAAGATGAATTTTTAACCACAGATACTTGGATATGTTTTCTCACTTGCATAGAAATTTCAAGATATGAGTAATTATAGAAACAAAGTTATAGGGAAAATGGTGACAAGACCTGAAAATAACATACCTTAGAAAGCACCATCAAAAGAATTTATCATTCCTTGCATTTCAGCCTTCTTTTCTTCACTTTCCTCAGAGTTTTTGCTTAGATATCATTTGTATACCTTATAAAACTATATATATTCAATATGCTCAAGTGTTATTCAAATGAGAGAGCCTTGCCTCTTATTTATACTCTCCAAGTAGCTTCCTTAAAAACATCTTCTGGGTCACGTGGCCCCACTTTCCTTATTTTAGGGTTGGGTCCACTTCTAATTTATCCATTAAAATTATTATTGAAATAATTTATTTTGTATTCACTTTGAATTATAATACACTCATCACTTCACTTTATTATTTACCTTTTAAAA
>ML784740.1:288058-336704 GCA_009831015.1 Picea engelmannii
GGTTGGGTCCACTTCTAATTTCTCCATTAAAATTATTATATAAATAATTTATTTTGTATTAAATTTGAATTATAATACACTCATCACAACACTTTATTATTTACCTTTTAAAATCTCTTAAACCACTTTGATTACTTTGACCTTTTTGGGCTTCTAGATGACATATGAGGGTCCTCCAACTTCGTAAGGCCATAACTCTCAAACCGTGAGGAGTTATGTGACGTTCTATATACCACCAGAAATGGAATGACATGTACTATCCATATAGAATAGTATTATCTTAAAATATATCATAACTCATACCGTTACCCATTAAATAAACTTGGGTCCATTACCCAAACCTAGGGTCTCCAACTTCTCATGGCCATAACTCTCTAACCGTGAGGAATTACGTGACGTTCCACATACCACCGAAAATGACATGACAAGAAATATCCATCTAGGATATTTTCCTTGACAAATTCACTTTCCTTAATCTCATTATTCCACAATTACGCATAGGTTCTCTTACTCCACAAAGCGTCTTCCCATGAGGGCTTTCACCATAAGGGGACCACTTTGGAGTTCATCCATATGTACTTCTTATCAACTATGAAAAAACAATAATGAGTCATATTTACATCAAACACTATTGGGTCTATTACCCAAACATTTTTTCTACGGGTCTTTCTTCAAGGGTTGACATCAATGACAACCAACCTTAATCAACACAAATAATCACGGTAACAGAACGGATGACGAGATCTCAATAGGAATTGCACAAAAGAAACTAGTTCTATGTGGGCTTGAATAATCACAATTGGAAAAAGTGTTCTTAGTGCAATGCTCGATGGGATAAATAGACAACGTCATAACAGACTCCTCCAACATGCAGGAACGTCTTAATCAATTCAATTCCATCAGTTATGGCATGGGCCCAACGGTCTAATGGCGATATTTCGGGCCGTAATTGTGGCTCGAGCTATTCTGGAGCGTCGAGCTAACGTTCGGGATGCCTCCAATGGTCATATTTCTTCGCCATGGAGAAGTGTCAATATTTGTTGTTCTGATATCCTGATGAAGTTCCATTTCTGCAAACCTTCCTTCTGTGAAGTCATCCCTGGAACTTCCTGTAACTTTTCTAACTTTGCTTTCTTCTTGTTGAGCTTTATGGCTTTCTTTCCTATAATCTGAGTCACTGGTTTCCTCTTTCCATTATCGTTCTTATCTCCTCTTATCATTGTAACTTCACACTGTGGAGGGTCTTTCATAGGGTTCGAGGGTAGTACTTCTTCTCTTTATGGGGTAGGTGCTCTACTCTCTTGTACATATAGGTGTTTCTTGTCTTCCTGTATTCTTTCAACTTCGACGTCCAGATCTCTGGTCCTTGGTAGCTTCGATTGGTCCTCTTGTTCTTTCAGTAAGTGTGCTATTCTCCTAGCCATGAAATCCCTTAGTTCTTGATTTTTATATTCTAGATCCTCCTCTTTTTGTTTCCTTCATATATGATCTTTCTCAATCCATCTTTTTCCTAGAAAAATAGCAAAATGGGGCATTGTTCTCAAAAAATTTAACAATCTCAAATTCTTATTTTTTCAAAGTTCCATGAGCACTCATAGATGTCTGGGTAAGTCTTCCAGATAGGGTTATCAACTTTCCTCTAAATAATCCTATTCCTCCTAATTAAGGAACCACAATAGGCTTTCCCAAAATTTTCCAAGTTCTTTCTGTCATGATATTCACCTGTGTTTCCTCATCCAGAACACAATCTATGTTGAAGTCTCCTATTCTTGTTTCTATGCACTCCTTCTCTTTTAAGATTTTTGATCAGTTGTTATCTTTGTGATCATTCAAGATTTCTTTCATCTGTAATAATATAGTCCCTGATTTTTTCTGGGTTTTTATCACATCTTTAGTTTCTTGGCCTATCTCATGGTTTTCTTGTCTCATATTCATCTTTTCAACTTTAGCAATCATTCTAGGGAAATCCAAAACTTCATGGTCCATAGGTTTACAACAAAGACAACTTGGACCTCTACTAGGGAATTCCTTAGCAATATGTCTTGGCCTTCTACAACTATAGCAAAGATTTAATCTTCTCTTTCTTTTAAATGACCCCCAACCTTTCCTGTACTGCACACTGGGATCACAGTAACTAACCTGCAAAAAATTCTTTCTAGGATCTTGCATCCATTTGTTAGTCCAAACATTCTTTCTATGCATAGGAATAACATATCTTTCACTATTCTTATAAGATCTATTCATATCCAATCTTCTTTCGTCTAGTTGTGCCCTAGTTTTTAGACTAGGACAAATCTATTAGACATACCTAGATCCATTCTTTCGAAACAAAAATTTTCACTTATCTTACCTTTCTCAGAGCACAAAGATTTAAAATCTTACCTCTTTTATTCAGATCTGATTTCTTCTTAGAACAAAGCTTCACAATCAAGTAGAATACTACGCACTAAAGAAACAAATCTACGCACAAAGTTTTATTTTCTTCAGTTCCCAGCAATCACAGTTTCAGGTCCTGGCAACAAAACCATTTTTTGGCATAGGGAAGACCCAGGTTTCAACGCTTCAACAACGCAATAACAAAACCCTAACTA
The DNA here is from genome assembly GCA_009831015.1 of Picea engelmannii. Classification (NCBI taxonomy): domain Eukaryota; kingdom Viridiplantae; phylum Streptophyta; class Pinopsida; order Pinales; family Pinaceae; genus Picea; species Picea engelmannii. The sequence continues at coordinate 290,650 of ML784740.1, forward strand.
ACGACCCTTTCGACAACACCTATGAAGCAGATGAAATCTCACCCAAGGTAGAGGCAGGGGTGGTTGTAGTAGTCAAGTGTCTAAAACCTAGATGGGACATAGATATGTGATTACAATACTTAACAGAGCACATAGTAGTTAACATTCATCAATATTTAACTCTTGTCCACATCGCAGGTCGAAACCTTAGTTACAGAACAATGCAGTATTCAACAAGATCTAATACATCCAACACTTAGCACATAGAAATAGATCAGATCTATCATTCATTCACATTACTAATCACTAAGCTATCATATCAGATGCATCTAGCATATATCACTGCACTAAGCATAAATCACATCAATAACATAACAACTATAATGCACAAAGCAACCACAACACAGGATATACGTGGTTCACCCCAGTGTGGGGCTACGTCCACAAAATCTTCTCTTCTTTACTTTCTTCTTCCAATCTTCTACAAGCACAGAGCCACAAGAACCCACTCTGCATAGGACAAGAGATCTCCGTGCACCTTGCCAGATCCTCCTTCCCCGAGCTCAGTTTAAGCACAAAGTCTTCTTACAATCTGCACACAAGCTTCTTACAATCACTTGCACTTAGCTTTGCAAGTTCTTAACACATAGTATGCATGAAGCATCCACAACTGTTCACACTTATCTCACCAGCCACATTACACACCTTAGTCTCTCTTACTTACATCACTTGGTTTTCTATTTATACATTACAAAAGGGCCTAAACATGGGTAAATCCATGGGCCAACATCCCATACCCATTACATAAACCTTAAACACAAAAATTCCCTAAGAAGGGGCTGAGATCCCACTATCTTTACTTTACCTTACGCTACGCCTTCGACCAGCCTGTCGAAGTCTCAAAAACGGTCAAACGTGACCAAGGTTCTCCAAATCTTGGTCAAGGGCTGACAGTAGTTAAAGAAGAGTTTCAGGAAGGTGTTAGCACATAAATTTGTCATGGGTCATATGTAGTTGTTGTTAAGACCTAGGTTTACACCTCTACAGAGTCTCTATCTTTTCTTCATACCTTCCTATAATTTTTCCTCTTCTAGTTGATAAAGTCATGTCGTTCAAGTATGTTGTATGTGCAGGGAAAAACTATGAGCAAAATGCAACATTCAGAGTAGTCCATTTCGAGCTTGAAATACAAGAAAACAGGCAGGTTCAATTTTCAGCGACGAAGATCCCATGTGCATTTCATATTAATGACTCTTGTGCATTCAGATTTTCAAAATCACGTAAGGATTAACGACCAGACAAAAGCCCTGAACTGTCAAAGTGCCAAAGTCCCTAAGTGACGAGAGGTTGCCACATTAACCAGAAGAAAATGACTTTGGGAGATATTCATGCTCGCATTCAAAATATCTCGAATCTCGAAGTCCCGAAGTAACAAGAGACTACCACATCAACTGGGAGAAAGTCACTTCGAGAGATATTAATGTCCTTGTTCAAAATCTCCCAAAGCCTGAAGTTCTGAAGTGATGAGAGGCTACCACGTCAACTGGGAGAAAGTTACTTCGAGAGATTTCCATCCGAACATGTCGAAGTCCCAAAGTGACGTCAGGATGCCACGTCGCTTCAGGCCCTACCACTCCACGGGTGTTTTTCAACTGAACACATGGCACTTATCCATCAAGGATGCATAGCATTCATTTGAGGCTACCACGTCACTACGATTGTTTTTTATTCTTTACAATATAGAACTCCTGAAGCTCGAAGTGCCAAAGTGTCGAAGACACATGGCGCTCATCCATCAATAGGTGTGCGATGACATTAGGCCACCACATCAGATTCGGGAGATCGTTCTCTAGGAGATGTTCTTTCTCAACATTCAAAGCTCCCAAATGCCAAATTTGGCTCCATATCTAAACATGCTTAAAAGGATTATGGAGTTGGAAGACATATAAATTTTAGTGGGGGTGCTAAAATAGCAGGGTTACCTAGATCACAGATTGCAACAGATCAACGACCACGATTCATAGCGGGGATGGAACATGCTCGAACGTTGAAATTTAGAGAAGTCCCGCAATCAAAACCATGGTATAGTGGAAGATGTATGTGGAAGTTGGTGGTGGATTGTGGGGGTTGAAGCGGTGTGGACCCAAAACACCCTTGAAAACTTCCACAATCACGTGCTTATATAGGGTCCAATCCGAGAGCAACGTGTGGCAACAAACTAGGCATTAAGCCTCATCATGATCCCAAGGAGAAATCAATTAATGAAATAAGGACTAGTGGTTGAAAAATCCACTACCCCCTTAAATGGAAGCATGGGGAGTTTGACCGAGGAGACAAAATATTTCAGCCCGAAGTACCACAGAGGGCAGTTTTTCTTCCAGTCCCATACCGACTAGAGTTTCCTTCTGACAGAAGGAACATGACAGACAAGAGAAGACACATGACACTGGAGAATCCTAGGATAGGATGGCCAGCTCACACTCCTAGCGATGGTCTACGGTTTTGATTATAAATACATCAGCTGAATGATATGAGGATGGGTGTTTGGCCCATGTCCGGAGGAGGTTTTGAGAAATGTTTATGATTTTATATTTCAGTTTGTAAACCAGAGGGGCATGTGGCTGTAAATTGTATGTTATTGAAGATTCATATGAGTTTTTTCATCAGATTTGTCTTCTATGTTCTATGTTCTATTCTTCATCTTGTTTGAACGTATTGTTGATTTTAAGGATCAAAATTTGCCTTTGATTGATAGATTCTTGAATCCGTAGAGGATCTGTTATAAGATTGCCTATTTATCATTGTTTGCTATTCAGAAACATATGAATTCTCTAAGCATAGAGGATCACTGCTAAGAAAATATTCGTCTTTATGTTATTCTCTTATTCTTCTCTTCATCATTAAACAATTTTTTTTTTTGATAGGGAGCTTAAATTCCTTCAATGAGAATATTGTTTATGACTCCATCTCCCAATGGTCCATTGTTCGACAACACAAGTATTCCAACAGAGGACGAACCAACACAGGTATTCCAATAGAGGGAGAACACCTTCAGTAACCACTCACATAACGAGATCAAAGATCAACACACCAATGTTTTCATGTGGTAAAACCCCTACGGGGAAACATCCACAGCCCCAACCAATGCGGGCACTTGGAGCAGTTTATTAATGCAAAGAAAAAGATTACAGAGAGATTTTACAAGATATTTCCTCACAATCGATCATCGGCAAATGACCCTCCATGCTCTTTAAATAGATATCATGGACCAATCGGGTGTTAAGCCACAGATCAATGGCCATTAAGATCGAGGAGAGTATGAATTGTCAGATCACTCTATGTCGGGAACATATCATGACCATTGGATTTCCTAACTATAAATGCATACTAATGATTACTAAAGAAACACACTAAGAAACACACTTTTACCTAACGACATATTAGACCAAGTAGATCTTAACTAACTCCTAAGTGTCTAAATATCCTAACACCCCCCCTTAAGAACAACTTGGCATAGTGTTAGAAACAATTTTGGTTTCGGGGCACAAAGTTACATAGGTTTGTCGGATTGCCCGGGAAGCACCCAAGAACATCACAGAGGAACCTCTTTTCAGTTACAATTCGAGTGAATGGGCGAAGTTTTGCTGACGGCCACCAAGATCCAACTATAATATTGATCAACGGTCATCGGGATTTCGGGGCTATCAACTTTCCCCGGGGTTAATGCAAGAGATAGCTCCAATGATTCAAGACAAATCTGGGTCGTTCGATCCAATTGGGACAGGTGGCTTCCAGTCAGTGTATCGGGGATCGGAGTTTCGGGAAACAAGGAGCCTCACATTCGTTGCAGTTGAGATCGCCGATTGGCGAAATGCCGAAAGAGCCTAGGGTCGGGCCCATAGTATCAAGGGGCAATATCAACTATCCATCTGTTTGATCACCCATTAAAAACTATCGTGACATAAAAACTGATGGGCGTTAGGCTCTGCTCCTGCAAACAATCTAGGAGTGACTTCCATCACCAACATTTCTAGCGCTGTTGTCGGGGAACTGAGTTGAAAATTTTCCCCGGATTTGAGCGACATTGAGCCTCTGGATCCTGAAGGTGCACCAAGTATCAAAGCCTTCGAAGATTGTTGCTGTGCACCTGGCGACTCCATTGTGACGACTCCACTATGGTGAACGTGCCGCATCAACTGTGGCTTTCAGAGGCAGACACACGCAGTTCCATCCTCAACTGCCTCTAGCTACACCTGGAAGTGATCGGGAGGTGACTCTCAATAAAGGAAAAGCTTCTGAAGGAGAATTCACCACCGAACCAGGTAATTCATTGTCTCCCTTTGTGGAAACTCCATTCTCTCTGCCTCAGTTTCCTGGCAGACCGTCGTCTGAAGTTTCTTGTTTATTGAATTTCAGGAGTGTTCATGTTGAGGTTTCCTCCCTTGTTCTGGGATTAGTGGGAGAAATCCTTGTCACTCCCGTCTCCTCTGAAGCTGTATCCTAGCATAGACTCGGGACTACAGAAGATTTCCTGACTCCTGCACAAAGAAGAGCGCCTGCTGACTTGAGCTTGTTAGCCTTCTCCTTAAATCATCTCTTGTTTCCCACTCCACTTCGAGACTCATTCCCAGTTGCCCCTTCGCAGACTCCTTCTCCTCCAAGTTCTCCTCCACCTAATATTCCTATGGCTGGTTCTAATTCCCCTATGACCAGAATGGAGGCTATTATAGCCTCTAGGTATGCTCCCCTTGTGTTACCTCATCCCCTCAATGCCCTCCCGGCAGATGGTTACCTCAAGCAACTACCCAAGTTCACGGGTGAGGGAGATGTAACGGCAGATGAACACCTAGAAGCCTTTTACAGTTTCACAGATGATAATGTCATCATGCATGCAGACGTATGGATGAGGATTTTTGTCCATAGCCTCCAAGGCAAATCTAGAAAGTGGTTCAAGGCCATGCCCCCTGGATCTATTGATGGGATCGAAGATTTAGATAATGCCTTTTTGAGACAGTGGGGAGATAAAAAGGATTTCATGTATTATATGACAGAGTTTGGATCTTTGAAGAGAAAAGAAGGAGAGTTTGTCTCTGACTTCTCCAAGAGATTCAATAAAATGTATAATAAAATTCCCGTTGAGATAAAGCCCTCAGAAGCCTCGGATAAGATCACTTATGCTAGCGCTTTTGATCCTAATTTCTGCCTACTACTGAGGGAGAGAAGAGCCACTACCCTGGCCCACATGCAGGATGCAGCCGTGGAAGTAGAATCTAACATATTGGATGTTGATCGACTCCGGAACGCTGCCGATAGAAACATATCTAAGAAAAGGCTTGAAGCCTCCCCAAACAGTTCCTCTCCCATGCCCCATCAGACAGATGAGACAGCTAGAGTACTAAAATCACTTTCTACCAGGATGGAAAGGTGGGAGCTAGAAGGGAAGCCCATGTACAAAAATCCCCAGAATACTAATAATAGAGGTTTCAGGAGAACTAATAAAAATGGACCTCAAGCCCTCCCAAGGGAGCAAAGGGAAAAAGACAAAGAAGATCAAAGGATCCAAACTCCTCTCCAAAATAACCTGGTTACTCATCAGGGAGGGGAGGAGATAGACGAATTCAACCCCAAAATTCATTGTGTTGAAGAAGCTCCTTCTTTTCCCCATCTGACTCAGTATGCATATGAAAAATACCTGATGAAAATCCAAATACATGAGTTAGGTAAGGGAGAAAAGGCCGGTCACACCTCTAACAGATACAACCTCAGGTCAAGAAAGAAAGAAGGAGACTTTGACAGCCAAGACCAGACCCTCATAGCAAATAGGCCTACTAAAACTGCAACAACCACAACTAAAGAAAAGAGAACTCAGAGTGCTTTGCCAGCATCCAAAGAACCTGTCGCTGAGGTAAGGGAAGATCCTAAGCCTATTTCCTCCTTTAATTTTTAGCATGAAATTCAAAAGATCAAGATTCCAGTCCCCATCTCCGAGCTAGTTAAAAATGAAGACTTTAAAAGGTCTCTCTCCAAGTTGCTGCAATTTGAGTCCCCCCAGCCTCCCTCTAACTCAGTGAACCTTCAAGATGAGAATCCAGTCGTCATCCTAGGTCCCATGGTAGAGGACATAGATGATTCATCCCCTCCCTTCTACACCTCCCTGAACATACATGATAAAGTGTTGCATAATTGCCTCATGGATTCAGGAGCTTCCCATAACCTTATGCCCAAGATAGTCATGGAAGAACTGGGACTAGAAGTGACCAAGGCCTATCATGATTTATACTCTTTTGATTCGAGGAGGGTGAAATGTCTGGGAGTCATCAAGGACCTGGTGGTTTCTCTGTTTCAGTTTCCCATGAAGAGTGTGGTCATGGACATTGTGGTAGCTGATGTTCCCCCCAAGTTCGACATGCTGTTGTCAAGGTCTTGGATTAAAAAACTTGGAAGAACATTACATATGGATCTCACATATGCCACCATTCTGGTCTTTGGAGGGGAACACAGGAGGTTGTACAGAGAGGCCCAACTAGCCTATATTGTCAATGATGAAGCAAACCCCACTAACCACCCCATCTTTGCACTTGACACCGACTTAGGGTCTAGTTTGTTACAGATCACTGGAACTCCTGAGGTCCCTTTATAGATAAGAAATTATCCTATTATTAATTAGCAGATACCTCCTCCAATCACCTCTGTCTAGAAGATGTTCTTTGACGAAGATTCCTCTAGTATGGGCGCAGGCGCTCGAGTGATTTTCATATCGCCCTACCAAGAGACTATATCCCTGTCATACAAGATGGAATTTGAAACTACCAACAATGTGGTGGAATACAAAGCTCTTGTTCTTGGTATGAGGGCTGCAAAAGAAATGGGAATTGAAGAGGTGTCCATGTTCAGAGATGCAGAATTGATAATCCAACAGGTCAGGAATGTTTATTAGGCCAAGCATCCTCGGCTCAGGAGTTACAGAAATGAGGTATGGGACCTGATTGATAATTTCTTCTCAGCTTTCAACATTACTTTTGTCCCAAGGGAAGAAAATACCTCGGCCGACTCCTTAGCCGTCTCGGCTAGTCTGTTCAAGGTCCCTCTACCGCCGAAGATCCATGGTGAGGTCGAAATAAGACACAGACCATCCATCCCGGACAATGTAAAGCACTGGGAGGTATTTGAGGACGATCTTGAAATCAAAAATTTTCTTCAAACCATCGATGAGTTTTCGGCATTGCACATTAATCAGGATCCTGACCCAGAGGGTGACCCTCACCCTGAGGTGTTTGCAAATAAAATTGCTAATCACCAGATTATTCAGCTGCCTAGCAATCACATTCCAAGGGGAATAGTCCCTTTAGAAAGGTTGTTTGACAAGAATGATGTGGTAGTAAAGGGTGGTGTTTCAAATGAAGATGCTGACACAGCTGAATGCAATGTTGGCACACAGGAGGAGCCTAGGTTTGTTAAATTACCAAGCAGTTTGACCAGAGAACAAAGGGCTGAATATACTGAGTTGTTGAAAGAGTTTGTTGATGTGTTTGCATGGACATACGAAGACCTCAAGACTTATGACATGTCTGTCATTGAACACAAGATTCCACCGAAAGAAGAGGCTAAGCCATTTAGGCAGAAGCTGAGACAGATAAATCCCATGTTGCTACCTATCATGGATAAAGAAGTGAATAAATTGCTAGATGCCCAAATTATTGTCCCTTTGAGATATTCCGAATGGCTGGCCAATTTGGTCCCAGTAAGAATGAAAAGCAGAGAAATCAGACTCTGTGTCGATTTCAGGAACTTGAACAGGAGCTCAAGGAAGGACAATTATCCCCTACCCAATATGGAACAAATACTGCAGAGAGTAACTGGTGCGGCTAGGATATCCATGATTGATGGTTTTTCTGGCTATAATCAAATATCAGTCATACCCGGGGACAGAGAAAAAACGACCTTCACCACTCCTTGGGGCACATTCATGTATGCCAAAATGCCTTTCGGATTGATGAATGTAGGGGAAACATTTCAGCGAGCCATGGACATAGCCTTTATCGGGGAGAAAGATAAGTTTGTGGTAATCTACCTAGATGATATAACAGTCTTCTCCAGGTTTGACAGAGAGCACTGCAGTCATCTGAGGAAAGTTTTTCTGAAGTGTCAGAGGTTTGGCCTATCCTTAAATCCCATAAAATATTTGTTTGCTATGAATGAGGGGAAGCTATTAGGCCATATAGTATCGGAAGGAGGAGTCAGGATTGATCCTAGCAGGGTCAAGGCAATTCAAACCCTGTCGCTTCCTAGATCCAAAAAGGAAGTTCAGGCCTTCTTAGGGAATATTAATTTCTTAAGGAGATTTGTCTCAAATTTTGCTGAGTTGGTGAAAAATATCACAGCCATGCTCAGAAAGGGAAATGAAGTAAATTGGACCGATGAACCTAGGGAATCTTTCATCCAAATAAAAAGAGAATTGACTGAGGTACCTGTACTGATCAATCCCAACTATTCCAAGGAGTTCCTAATTTTCTCTTTTTCTTCTTTTGATACAGTAGTAGCGGTCTTGTTGCGGAGAAATGAGGAAGGGAAAGAACAACCCATTGCCTTCTTCAACAAGGAATTAAGAGATGCAGAGACCGGGTATGAAATCATGGAAAAGCAGGCTTATGCCTTAGTAAAAGCCCTCAAAGCTTTTAGGATCTATGTCCTCCACTCAAAGGTGATAGCATACGTTCCTTCAACCTTTGTGAAGGACATCCTTATATAGCCTGACATGGATGGGAAAAGAGGGAAGTGGATTTCCAAGATCCTAGAGTTTGATCTGGAGATTAAGCCCACCAAGTTGATAAAGGGACAGGGTTTAGCCAAGCTGCTGGCTGAATCCAATTGCAAAGCCTTGGGGATTAGCTACATCAATGCCTGTTCAGAAAATCCGCAAGATGAGTCGTCCAATAAGAACTCTCAGGGTGCCTTGTCCCTAGCAGCGTGCACCTGGTACAAGCATATCTTGTACTTTCTGCAAGAATTGAAGCCTCCTGATGGAATGGGAAAAAGCAAGGCGAGAGCTTTAAAACTGAGGGCGGTGAGATATTGCCTCATTGACCGAGCCTTGTACTGGAAAGACCCTCTAGGGGTATTTTTAAAATGCCTGGACTCGTAAGAAGCCTAGAAGGTCATGTATGATTTCCACGATAGCCTTTGTGGGGGGCATCATTTCTGGAAGACCACAACTCATAAGATCCTCGGGGATGGATATTACTTGCCTACTTTATTCGGTGATGTCTACAGAGAAATCAGAGCTTGCATCAAATGCCAAAAGTTCTCAGGGAAGCAACATCTCAGATCATTGTCATTAAAGCCTATAGTAGCTTCGACACCTTTTCAGTAGTGGGGGTTGGAATTCATTGGAGAAATTCATCCTCCCTCAAGTGGTCAACACAGATGGATCCTGACTATGACAGACTACTTCACCAAGTGGATAGAAGCTATCCCTACCAAGAGTACTTCTCACAAAGTAATTATCAGCTTCCTAGAGGATATCATAGCCAGATTTGGTTGTCCCAGCAAAATCATCGCCGACAATGCCACCTCTTTCAGGTCTGATCCTTTGGTCAAGCTCTGTGAACAGTTTGAGATTTCGCTGATCCACTCTACTCCCTATTATCCTCAAGGAAATGGACTGGCGAAGTCTTCCAATAAAAGTCTGATCAAGCTCATTAAAAAATTATTGGAAGACAATAAAAGGGCCTGGGATTCAAAGCTCAAATTTTCTCTATGGGCCGACCGGGTGACAACAAAGAAGTCCCTGGGCATCTCACCTTTCCAACTTGTTTATGGAACATAAGTTGTTTTCCCTACTCAGCTCGCTTTATCTGTGGCAAAATTCCTCCAGGACCTTGAAGGAGAGCCTGACCATATGGTCAGGAGGATTCATCAGATGGTGGAAGTTTAACAGATCAGGGAACAAGTCATGGACAGGGCCTACCATCATCAACATAAGATCAAGCAAACCTTTGACAGGAAGAGTAAAAAGAAATATTTTGAGTTGGGCGATCTGGTGCTCAAATGGGATGCACCCAGGCAGGATAGGGTCAAACACAGTAAGTTTGATGCCCTCTGGTTTGGGCCTCTCAAGATCTCTGAAGTGTTTTCAAACAATACCTACAAGTTACAGGATTTGGAAGGCGAAGAAGTTTTTGATGGCCCAGTAAATGGGCATTTCTTAAAAAAATGTTTTTTGTAAGCCTTAGGCGGCCTCTTTTGTTCTGTAAATATTGTGTTCTGTTTTTTGTTTCTGGCTTAATAAATGACTCCATAGCCCAACAGCAAGGCACTAAATCTGCAAAAAGATTTCTTAGAGCATCGCAGGGATGACTCTATCCCCCATGGAGCCTAATGTTAGCAACAATTTTGGTTTCGGGGCACAAAGGTACACAGGTCTACCAGATTTCCCAGGAAGCGCCCAAACACAGCACATAGGAACCTCTTTTCAGTTACAATTCAAGTGAATGGGCAAATTTTTTCTGACGGCCACTAAGATCCACCTATAATATTGATCAATGGTCATCGGGATTTCGGCGCTACCAAGTTTTCTCGGGGTTAATGAAAGAGATAGCTCCAATGATTCAAGACAAATCTGGGTCGTCCAATCCAATTGGGACAGGTGGCTTCCAGTCAGCGTATCAGGGATTGGAGTTTCAGGAAACAAGGAGCCTCACATTTGTTGCAGTTGAGATCGCCGATCGGCAAAATGATGAAAGCGCCCAGGGTTGGGCCCACAGTATCAAGGGGCAGTCTCAACTGTCCATCTGAAGCAGACACCTGGCGCACGATTGAGCTCCTCGCCGATTCGCCCATCGCGAGTTCAAGGAGAAAAGTGTGTCATCGTCGTATCCCCAATGCACGAAGTAGCGAGAGCATCCAGGACCTGGGGCCCATAGCAGCGTCGGGTGAGCTGAGGACCATCAGATTTCAAGAACGCGTGGCACCCTATTGAGCCGTTTCGGCGTTTCTCCCATCGCGGCTATGATAAGAAAGGATCAAATCCTTCCTATTCGCGAACGCCAAAAGCGCTTATGGGAATAATAGCACAGGGTCACAACCCGTGGTCACCAAGAAAGAAAGGAGCTGTGCGAAAAGGGGCCAAAGGTGTCAAATCTAGTTGCCAAAGGGGATTATCGTGATTTACAGGTGCCATCGAATACGATTCCGCTCCTGGTTTCCACTTGGAGTAAATCAAGGCAGGAACGCGTGGATGAAACCTCCTTTCATTCATTAAGTGAGGGGATGGAGGGTTTGGCAAGCCATCTGCCCAAAGAGGTCCTGTGTATCGATTTTCTCAAAGAAACCATGCCGAAGTCCTTGACTCAACAGATAAGTCTGTGTATGCTAGCCCAACACTTAATGACTCAGCTACCCTCCTCACAGGAGCCATGCATAGTTAAGGTGGTGCTTAAAGAAATATGTCAGTATGAGTTTGACTGAAGGGACACCAAGCTTTGGGTGACTGGACAGGCCTCTGTGAGGGGAATTTTCCTGAGTATATAGACTCAGTCTTTGTATTTTGTAAGCATCGATGGTTGAGAAAGGGTCCCGGGTGGTAAAAGTTTAATGAAGCACTGTTATTTCTGGTTATGTATGAACTATTGAGACTTCCTGCCTTATGAATGTCAGTTTCTTTTACGTCTTTGTTCAAACTATGTTAGAGCAACTCTGAATTGGAGAATCCAGTCAAGTTGTAACTGTTATAGGATGATGTAGAATTTGATCACTGTGACAATCGCATTGTCTCTAATCAGTCCTTGTGATTTACCTAACGTTGAATGACTTGGAATTGGATAATCCAGTCAAGTCCCTCTTTCAGTATCTCGAAGCCCTGAACCAGAGGATCTCGCATTCAGAGTTTTTCTTCTACAAATTACTGAAAGCCTGTTGCTCGAAGTAGTTTGTTCACTCTTCTCATCAAGTCTTCCACCTGTTCACCTTTTAATCAACCCGTTGACTAAAGTTAGATCAAGACCTCCTTTGTTTCTTACATGCCGAACCCAGTCTCTAAGTTAGAGTGACATCTCCCCGAGTCTCTGTCCATTTGAATACCCATTAAAAACTATCGTGACATAAAAAATGATGGGCGTCGAGCTCTGTTCCTGCAAACAATCCAGGAGTGACTTCCGTCGCCAACAGATAGGATTGAAGGATTTATAGTAGTGACACAATAGGAGAAGGAAGGAGGCATTAGAGCCTATCCCCCCTTAATGACAACTTCTTGAACTCCTAACATAGATCGAAGTTTGGAAAACTTCACTTCTGTAAGAGACTTTGTGAAAATGTCTACAACTTGATCTTTTGTAGGGAAAAAGAGCACTTCAATAACTTGATCATGAATTATCTTTCTGATGAAGTGCATGTGTAGCTCAATGTGTTTGCTACACTGATGTTGAACTGGGTCTTTGGCGAGCTTGATGGCACTCTGATTGTCACACCAAAGGCTGGTCGGGTGCTAGTGTTGGAATCCAAACTCTGAAAGGATCTGTCGAAGCCACAGGGATTCCTGACTTGCATTTACCGTTGCTCGGTATTCTGCTTCTACTGAAGAAATTGCAATAGCCTGTTGTTTCTTACAGGCCCAAGTGACAGGTCAAGAACCAAGGCTAAAAACATAACCTGCAGTAGATTTCCGATCATCATGGTCGCCGGTCCAATCTGAATCAGTGAAACCAACCAATAAAGGAGTCCCCCCTGAACTGTAATGTATCCCGAACTAAATTGTACCATGAACATAAAGAAGTATCCTTTTAGCTACTTTCCAATGGCTTTCATGGGGTGTTTGCATATATTGGGCAGTAAGACCAAAAACAAAGGAAAGATCAGGACGGGTATGAGTCAAGTATAAGAGGTTACCAACTAACTGATGGTACAGAGTGGCATCAATTTCAGGAGAAGTACAAGTGGCAGAAAGCTTTACTCCAGACTAGAAGGGAGAAGGGGTTAGTTTACAATCGTCCATGTGAAAGTGACGAAAAAGTTCACAAGCATACTTAGACTGGAAAAGAAAAATTCCTTCATTTTTGCAAAACTTGGAGGCCAAGGAAATAGTGAAAAAAACCTAAGTCTGTCATTTCAAATTTCTTCTTAAGGCTGGTTTTCACATGGTTTAAAAGTTTTGAGTCACTATCAGTAATGATAAGGTCATCAACATAAAGGACAAGGATTATGAGATGGCTTCCTACTTTCTTGGTATAGACATTAGGATCAGAATGACATCTAGAGAATCCAGTGGAAATAAGAAAGCTGTCCATTTTGGCATACCAAGCTCGGGGAGCTTGCTTGAGACCATAAAGAGATTTCTTGAGGCAACAAACAAGGCTAGATTCATTCTAGACATAGCTAGGAGGTTTTTCCATGTATATTTCTTCTTGCAAATCTCCGTCCAAGGAGGATTTAATATCCATCTGATAGACCTCCCATTTATGTGAGGCAGCAAGGGCGAGAACAAGGTGGATGTAATTCATTTTTTCTACAGGGGCAAAGGTTTCATTATAGTCAATTCCTTCAACTTCGGAAAATCCTTTGGAAACTAACCGAGCCTTGTGTCTTTCAACACTTCCATCTGATGCATACTTAGTTCTATAGACCCATTTGCATATAACAAGTTTTATTCCTTTTGGAAGTGGTACAAGATCCCAAGTATCATTTTCCATTAAAGAACGATAATCTTCATTCATCGTTGTATCCCAATTTGGATGACCTAAAGCTTCTGCAAATATCTCTGGATCATGAGTTTCTAAAACTTGAGCCAAAAGAGAGGAGGCTCACTGGAACTGTGAACGTGTCTAACACTGATCTGAAGGATCATCGACAAGATCACCAACTACTTCTCGTGTTGAACGGACCCATCTAGGAAGTGGTGGAGCTAGTGCTAGTTCACGTTCAAAGGACTCATCTTGAGAAGGGTGAGAAAGCAGAGGTTTATTTTCATCCTCACTATCATCATCTAAAGAATAAACCCTATCATAAGAAGGCACAAACGTCGAAGATGGCTCGCAGGATGAAGAAGGTACAATCGCCAAAGATGGCTCGTAGGCCAAGAGACTTTCATCAAATTTAACATCTCTTCTAAGAATAATTTCATTACAATGTGATTGAAGAAGTCTATAACCTTTGACATCTTTAGAATAACCAACAAATATATACTTTTCACTTTTAGGCTGCAATGCTTTCCTTTTCTCATCAGGAATGTGAGCCCATGCTATACTGCCAAATACACGGAAGTGACTTACATCTGGTTTAATTTTAGTCCAAGCTTCTTTCGGTGTTATATTTTTAAGAGCCTTTGTGGGAGTGTGATTTACTATGTAATTTTCACAGTTGATGGCTTCTACCCAATACTTTAGATGTAATCCCTTAGGTTGGATCATACAATTAGCCATTTCTTTTAATGTGAGGTTCTTTCTCTCAGAAAAACCATTTTTGTTGTGGTGTATATGGAACAGTGTGTTGCATTTGGATTCCCTGTGTAGTGCAGTAACTTGTAAAATTATTGTTCACATATTCGTCTCCATTATCTATTCTTAACCTTTGAATTTGATGTCTAGATTGCTTTTCTACAAGGGCCTTGAAGGCCAAAAACTTGTCAAAAACTTCACTCTTGAGTTTTAAGAAGTAAACCCAAGTACGTCTGGAAAAGTCATCAATGAAAGTTAAGAAATAATTGCAACCAGAAAAATAAGGAGAAGAAAGTGGACCACACAAATCACTGTGAACAAGCTGCAAAGGACCCGAGGTGTGCCAAGAGGCACGTTTATCAAAATTGTCCCGATGATGTTTTCCAAGAACACAACCGGCATAAACACCATCTTTGCATGAAACAAGAGGAAGACCAGTCACCATCTGTTGATTACATAGTTGTTGCAATGAGTGATTGTTTAGATGACCAAACCACTCATGCCAAAGTTTGCTCAAGTCATCGCTATGAGCAACAAAAACTAATGAAAAAGCTGATGACCCAAAGTTGTCAAACTTGTACAACCTGGTAATATCATCAACAATTCCAGTTGTAAGAACATGCTTAGGATCTTTTAGATCCTTGATTACAACTTGGTGAGGTGAAAACTCGACGGTTTTACCTTCACCTGAATGAGTGATTTGATATACTAACAGAAGGTTACAAGAAAGATTTGGAACACATAATACATCATTGAAATGACCATTTTCTACTTGAACTGTTCCAGATCCTACAACACTAAGAGATCTATCATCACCAACAAATATTTTCTTGGTGTTAAATTCATTTAGAGCAGAAAATATGGATTTATCCTTAGCCATATGATAAGATGCTCCTGAAGTAGTAGTAGAATGTGTATTGAAGGAAAAACCAGAAGCAGAAAGTGCATGTCCATGAGAAGAAGAAGAAGAAGAAGAAGAAGAATCAATACTGATGTTGTGCTTCTTCATCGCTACTTCTAAGGCTGCCATCTTCTTGAAACATTTGGACTCATCATGACCATCTTTATCACAAAAGTTGCAATGTCTGTTAGTATTCTTACTTTTATATTTTTCTCCTTTGTCACCATTACGAGCTGAAGTTGTTTGAGCGGGTTTGGGACCCTTAGGTTATTTGTTGTTGTAGCAAGGATGTTGCTTCTTGGGATACTTGGGTTTATCTTTCTGCTGGGCAACTAAGGCTTTGTTGGAGGTACCTGCAGTGTTGATCACTCCAAGTTGTACAAGCTTATCTTCCTCTCTAATCAAAGAAGCACAAAAGGACTCAAGAATGGGTTTTACATATAATTTCCCTAGAGCCTCTTTCATGGCATAAAAGGTAGATACAAACACAGAATATGCACTACCTAGCTTAGAAAGAATAAGATATATGCAACACACTTCCTCCATTTTTATCTTACATTCTTCACATAAAATTCTGAGTGTTTTAAACTTAGATAGATAGTCTCCAAGGCAAGAAAAATCACTTGGACTCAAGGTTAGTATTTGATTTTCTAACTACTGTGCTCGAATAATATTGATTTTACCAAACACAGATTCAATCGTGTTCCAAGCTTCTTCGAGGTCATCAATTCCTTGAAGGTGGTACCTTAAATCATGAGATATGGACATTCCAATTATTCCACGTTCTTCTTCATTCCTATTATCCCATTTGGATTTCTTATCATCATCAGTGGGTGTTGTTTTCTTTCCCAAGGTAATCTGGTACAAGCCTCTACTTCTTAATAAATCTTCCATATGATATTTCCATTGGAAGTAGTTGTTGATGGTAAGCAAGACATTACTTGTAGAAGACATATTAAATATGCATATAATGTGGATTTACAAAGTGAAACTAATGATCAGGATGGAAAGATCTCAAAAAGTTATGCAGTTTAAGAAAAACGGCACTGAAAACAGACTTTTGATGTGAGAGTTATGCCCTTTTAAAAAAAAGGCATAAACAGTAACCAAATAACCACATGATAGTGTAAGCTACTTTATGAAGTGACCCACTTTTATAAAGAGAAGTGGGGATCACTTTTACAATGAAGTTACCTTATAAAAGAAAAGTTTCACGCAAAATAAATAACTATAAAATAAAATATAAAGCTACTTACAGTGATTCACTTTTATACTTGAAGTGAAATGCACTTTACAATTTTTAGTATGAACTTTTTCAAAAAAAGTAATAAAAGAGAGACTTGAACTCAAGACCTCTTACTTAATAAGGCAAGTTTTAACCAAATGGTCTAGAAAAACATATTGTTGTTGTTGTTGGCCTTGGAGAGCATGCTAAAAAAAAACTATTTTCACACAAGAAAAAAATTTCACTTCTCGATGACAACAAGGGTTAGATCTTGGTTAGCTTACCCAGAAGATGCATCGTTTCATATCTGTTTCTAATTTGATGAGATCGCACAGGGCGTGGGGAAAGAGCATATGTAGATCTAAAAGAGTAGCAACCCAGAAATAAAAAATACAAACCAAAATAAAATCAATATAAAACTTTGCAGAAATTAAAAAAATGCGTATTCAGGCTTTATACCTCCGGATCTGACTGTAATGGCCATATCTTGGGAAAACAAAAACCTTTTCAAGTGAAAAGAAAAGTGTTCCTAAATGAAAAGAGTGCTCCAGATGCAATGGAATAGTCCTCTCAGCCCAGAAATGTACGAAAATGCCAGAAAATAGAGATGAGGAAACTCGGATTCACGATCTCGATCTACAACAGGAGTGGGTCCTCAAACAGGCTCTGATACCACGTTTGACAACACATGTATTCCAACAGAGGAAGAACACCTTCAGTAACCACTCACATAACCAGATCAAAGATTAGCACACCGATGTTTTCACATGGTAAAACCCCTACAGGGAAACATCCACGACCCCAGCCAATGCGACCACTTGGACCATGAAGAGCAGAGTTTTTTCATGGCTTTTTTGGAACCTTGTAGCATGGTTCCTATTATGATAATTATGAATCTGATCCTTGTGAGGGCCATGGAAGAGAAAAGGAAGAGATAAATGTGCATCTTATCTCATTTCCAACACTTATAAATGAGCATATATCACTTGGGATTAGTAAGGCTACATAAATCCTTTACCCACCTGTACATGTTGAGAACATCAAACAACATGTGAGAAATTATGAAATAAAGGAGGTAGCATTTTACCAGTTTAGCATGCCTTATTATGAATTTTATGACCCTGTGGAGCTATATGTGGAGTTGAACTTTCCAAAAGCATTGGAGCCTCCAAAATTAATCATCTTATCATCATTTGGAGGTATTGTTAGTATTCCAAAACATGTTTTCATTCTGCTGTCATAATTTCCTTACCTTTTATGGATAATTTGCAGTGAAAAGAAGAATTATGTTACCAAACAGTTTGGGTGGCTATGGTGGAATTTTGTCTTCACCTGAGCATTGTAAAGTTCAGTTAGAGTAGGGTCTTGTATATAAATAAGCATGTGTGAAAGATTTTTAGTTTTTAGTTTTCTTTTAGTATTTGAATAAGTGACCCCATATCCCTAGGATAAGACACTGAAGTTTCTTGCTCTTGGCAGCTCACAGGGAGCATGCCATCCCATGTGGAGCTAAATGTTAGCACATAAAGTTGTCATGGGTCATATGTAGTTATTTTTAAGACCTAGGTATACACCTTTGTCGAGTCTCTCTCTTTTCTGCATACGTTCCTATAATTTTTTCCTCTTCTGGTTGATACATTCAGGTTGGTCAAGTATGTTGTATGCGCAGGGAAAAGCTATCAAAAAAATGTAGCATTCAGAGTAATCCATTCCAGGCTTGAAACACAAGAAAACAAACAAGTTCAATTTTCAACGGTGGAGATCCCATGTGCAGTTCAGATTAACGGCTCTCATGCATTCAGAGTTTCTAAATTGCACAAGGATTAATGACCAGACAGATGCCCCGAAGTGCCAAAGTCCCAAAGTGACGAGAGACTGCCACGTCAATCGGAAGAAAGTCACTTTGGGAGATATGCATGCCCACATTCAAAATCTCCCAAAGCCCAAAGTCCTGAAGTAACGAGAGACTACCATGTCAACCGAGACTCGAGAGAAAGTCACTTTTGGAGATATCCATGCCCATGTTCAAAAGCTCCCGAAGCTCGAAGTCCTAAAGTGACGAGAGGTTTCCACGTCAACCGGGAGAAAGTTACTTTAGGATATTTCCATCCAAAAATGTTAAAGTCCCGACGTGACGTCAAGCTTCCACATTGCTTTAGGCCCTAACACTCCACGGGTGTTTTTCAACTCAACACATGGCACTTTTCCTCTGATGGTGCATAACATTCATTTCAGGCTACCATGTCACTCCAGGCCCATACCACTCCAAGATTTTTTCATGCTTCACAATCCAAAATTCCCGAATCCCGAAGTGTCGAAGTGTCAAGGAAACATGATGCTCATCCATCAATAGTTGTGAAAACATAATGAATTCAGGACACCATGTCAGATTCGGGAGATCGTCCTCCGGGAGATATTCTTCCTCAACATTTAAATCTCTGAAACGTCAAATTTGGATCCATCTATAAACATGGTTAAAAGGATTATGGAGTTGGAAGATGAATAAATTTTAGCGGGGGAGATAAAATATCAGGGTTACCCAGATCGCAGATTGCAATAGATCAACAGGCAAACTTCATTGCAGGGACAACACATGCTTGAACGTTAAAATTCTAGAGCGGTCCTGCAATCAAAACCATGGTATAGCAGAAAAGGTGTGTGGTAGTTTGTGGTGGATTTCGGGGGTCAAAGTGGTGTGGACCCAAACCTTCCTTGAAAACTTCCGCAATCACATTCTTATATAGGTTCCAATCCGAGAGAAATGCATGGAAACAAACTATGTGTTAAGCCTCATCCTGATCCCAAGGAGAAATCAGTTAATGAAAGAAGGACCAGTGGTTGAAAAATTGACTACCCCCTTAAATGGAAGCATGGGGGGTCTGGTCGAGGAGACAAAAGATGTCAGCTCGAAGTACCACAGAGGGATTTTTTTCCTGCAGGCCCATATTGACCAGAGTTTCCTTCTGAATTTTTGAGTGAATATGACATTGAAATTAAGCATATAAAGGGAAGGGAAAATTAAGTGGATGATGCACTCAATTGGAGAGCTCATAAAATGCAGATTGCAGCCATCATCATGTACAATATTGATTTAAAAGATAACATTGTTGCAACAACAAGTTTATATCAATAGTATGTAAAAATAAAAGAGATATTACAACAAGGTAGTTTTCAACATAAATTTAATTCTTATGAGTTAAAAGAAGATGGAATTATCATGTACAAGAGAAAAGTATATGTGTCGAATTCCAGTGAGATAAAAAATACATTGATGAAGGAAATGAATAATGTGTCGTATGTCGGGCACCCAGGTCATCGAAATACAATTTCAGTTGTGAGAAGATAATAGTTTTGGCCGGGAATGAAAAAGGAAGTGGCTAATTACATAGCTAGATGTCTAGAATGCCAAAAAGTAAAGACATAACATAGGCATCTGACAGGTTTGATACAACCTTTTCCTATTCCAAAATGGAAATGGGAAGTTGTCATGGTTGATTTTATTACAAACATTTCGAGAACATTGAAGCAACATGATTCCATCATGGTGGTGGTGGATAAATTGATCAAGGCAACACATTTCATTTCAATAAAGACTACACATAAGGAAAAAATATTGCAGAAATTTATAATAAAGAAGTTGTCAGCCTACATGGGGTACCTAAGGAAATAGTTTCAAATAGAGATCCAAAGTTCAAATTTTTGGAAAGGTTTGTTGAAGGGCTTTGGAACAAATCTAAATCTTAGTAGAACGTATCATCCAAAGTCAAATGGGAAAACATAGAGGACCAAATGGATAATTGAGGACATACTTAGGATGTATGTGATGGAACATCCATCAAAGTGGGAAGATTATATACATTTAGTTGAATTTGCATACAATAATTGTTATCAGTCCTAATTGAAAATGAGTATGTTTGAAGCATTATATGGCCGAAAATAAGGATGATTTTAGGGGCTAAATTTCGCTCATGGGATAATTTTCCACGGTTTTTCCAAAAACGAGATTCTCTATTTTAAAAATGATTCGTCCAAATTCTATAGGATAAAATTATTTTACCTTAAAAATCTCCAAAATTGTATAAAAACTATATAAAATCCTTAGAAATTTGAATATTTTTACAAATATATTGCCAATCATTTATAATTGGCATATAAAGGATTAGTAAGATTCGCCAAGGTTTCTACATTTAAAAATAAATTTCCATCCTTAAAATCATCCCTGGCCGAAAATGTAACACTCTAGTAAGTTGGGATAATCCAACAGACATAACAGTTGTTGGGCCAGATTTATTGAAGGAAATTAAAGAGAAGATAACAAAGATGACAAAGACAAAAAAAAAAAATTTAAGGCTTCCCATAATAGGTAGAAATGTTATGCAAACAAAAATAGAGTGTTTCGAGATTTTAAAGTGAGATATCATGTATTTTTAAAAGTGAAGGTAAACATAAGTTCTCTAATATTAGGAAGTTGCCCGAAGTTGGAAACAAGATATGGTGGACCTTTTGAAATCTTAGAAAAGATAGGGTCGGTTGCATACATGATAGCATGACCTTCCTCCATATGATTGCATAATGTATTTCATGCATCATTATTAAAGAAATATGTTTTTGACCGTAACAACATAATTCAATGGAATGTGATCCAGGTGGAGCACGAAGTGGATTTTCGGGTGGAGCCAGTACACATCTTGGAATGTAAAGTAAAAATGATCAGGAACAAGGCCATAAGGATGGTAAAGGTTCATTGGAACTACTATGGTCCTGAATATGCTACATGGGAGCATGAAGAAAATATACAGGAATAATACTTGCAAATTTTTGACAATTTTGAAGAAGACAGAATGCAAGACTCCATTTTGACCAACTAGAGTTCTGAAACCATATCTCAGAGTCATAGCCAATTTCACTGGGGATATTGATAAAAGAATGGCTCATTAATTGGGTTAGCCTTGATAAATGGATGGTACATCCCTTGGATTAGCCATGATAAATGAATGGTGCATTGCTTGGGTCGGCAAGTTGAGGGGAAAAAAATATTATGGTTGGAACTGTTGTTCTAGTTGTAAAATTGCATAATTTTATTTTCTAAGTAGTATGATGTAAATTTTCATATATGTACATCGACATAATGTGAACTGAGGAAAAAACACAATTGTATGGGAGGGGAAATGTAACTTCCCCATTATAATCCCCAATTTAATAAATGCTTATGTAGATATAATATGTGGCTATGACCAAGCAATGTAATATGCGAATTGTATTTCTATGTTTAAATAATAAAATGGGATGTCAACTAATAAGGGGACATGAAAAAGAGATTGGGGGATGAATTAATTCACATGAAAAGGGATATTCTAGTATAATGGCCAAGAGGGGTCCAAGGCAGAAATACCCATGAATATTAATCCAACACATTTTTCCTAAAATTGCTATTTGTATATGAACCTTCTAATTTCTGATCGAGTGTTTCCAAATCCAATCATTGCATTCATGTAAGAGGGTGGGTGTGATTAGTCACATCCCAAAGTTATTGGACACATGGGGGTTGAGTACATTCAACTTGGGGAAGAGTGAGTCAAGAAAGGCAAGCCAAAGAGAGCAAATTCATATGAGTTGGGACAACAGTTTTAGACATTGATTTTTTGGGCATGAAGATCAAGTAGAGAGCAGGGAAGAGAGCTTGGAGCTGGTGGTGCAACCATGGCGGGAGAATTATATAGAAAGATGGAACATATTGTAGCATATTTGGAGCTCTAAACTGAAGACTCAAGTTTCAAGGCATGAAGAGTGAACTTCTGTGTGAGTTTCTCTAAAACAACAAGTGTTTGTTGTTGGTTTTCTTGTAGTTTTCCTAGTAGAGGGTTACCTTGAGTTTCGAGCTGAGAGATTCCTAGATACCTATGCCAGAGAGACCCCGATAAATGAATGGGATGCTTGAGGGACTTAGATAAGTGAATGGGTACATTCCTTGGGTTGGATAGGTCAAGAGGAAGATAGTTGGTGGAAAATTCGAATAGTTGTAGGAAGATATCAGTGGGTTTTGATCTATGATTTGTGACTGGATTGTGAGAGACCACCCTATTTTTTGGATTATTGGCCTCGACTAGGGGTTTTTTGAGATTTGGAGAAACCAGTCTATGGTTGGGTGGAACGCTCGTCCCAAACAGCTGGTTGCACGTCTGTTATAAAAGATAAGCGTTTAATCATGTTGTTTTTTTGTTTATGAGTTTAATTTTTGTGCATGAACAATGTGTTTTTAGGAATGATTTATATGCTACTGTGATAAATTATTATACTGTATTTGTGTTGATTTATCATGCTATAGATGCATTGAGTGCATGTTTTTTTTTACAGTAGTTAAATCTGGTTTAAATTTGTAGTTGTAAGCTACAAGAAATCAACTAATAGTAAAAGAAATATTTTGGTCTAGAGGAATTTTGTTCTTATGAGTATTCTACACCACGATATCCCTTGGTTGGGCTCGGGAATGTTACACCCGTCACTTCACAATTGTTTTCCTAGATCCCACTCACCGCTATTTCAGTAGCCTTTGACCATCCACCTCTTGCATTATTTAGCCTCTATTTTGTATCCACCTATCTAGGAGAGAACAACTGCTAAGAGTGGATATCACTTTATTGTACCATTTTCATTCATCTTCCTTAGTTCGGTTTCATGCGCTTGGAACATAGGAGAATGTTGTTAATCCACTCATTCTCTCCAATCGAGTACCCTTTTATCTCTTTTTCAGACTCGTAAAAGGACACGAAAAAGGTACATATTGAGCATAATTCTATTCCTCTTTCATGCTCGTTAAACCATTAAGAAAGCAAAAAATACAAAAAAAAATAATAAGATTGGTGTTTTTATACCATTGGTATATTCTCAAAATGGAAACGTTAGTCGAGTCTCCCTTGAACATGGAACATTTTTTATTCCTCATCATACAGTTGGGTTTTATCTTTCCTAGGAGCGATCCCAGTAATATGAGTTAGAGATACTCCTATGCCTGGTTACTCTTCCAGTCACCATGGAGAGTGCTTCAGTGTCTCCTATGTTGTCACACTATATTCGTAAAACTCTTATGTTTCTCTTCCAAGTCACCATTGTGTCATGCTATATGTTCAAGAGAAGTTTAATCCTGAGTCAACCATCTACTTTTTTGTTGACTTTCTTAGTTGACCTTCCCTGTGTCAATCATACTTGGTGATACTCTCTCTTCACATCATCTCTTGGTGTATGTTTCATGTCGATTGATGGGGGATACAATAAGGAACTCCTTCGATGGATCTCTTCCTATCTACATTAGGAAATTATCTACGAGAGGGATGTAGAAACCAACTAGTACCTTGGAGCTTGTGGTCCTTAGTGGTAGGCCTCCTCATGATATACAACACGTTTACATCATTGACTCCTGATCAATTCATTTTTACAAGTGTTTGACATTAGATCCTCTATTCACAGTTTTTAGATTTTACTAAATATCTTGGGATCCATCTTCATCATCAGTGGGTCCCCTCACGTCTGTTAATGGTATACGTTAATGACATGTAATCAGATGGTTTATACCATGCTCAAAATCAACTCATGTATTTGCATGATGTAGATTTGTATGTTCAAGGTTTGGCATGGGGACCTTGGGTCTAGGGGCCACATCCTTCCTTTAAAACATCCCTCCCAAGTTGTTATGGATTATGTCACTTATTTATGAGTACTTTGAAAGAATTAAGGGGATCTTTCCTCAACTCTTGTTGTCTTCCTGATATCTATGTAATGTGTCATAGGTCCACATTGTATTTATTGGTGGCTATGATTGTGTTCATGACATAGATCTACAATGTATTGTCTCATGGCTATGATCTTATTGATGACATGGATCCACCATGTATTATTTCATGGCCATGGTCTAGAATTTCATATCATGGATCCACAATGTATTGTTTGGTGGCCATGCTCTTCAAAGTCTGAGTATGTCTACCTAGGGGATGGTCTATGTATGCTTTCATATTTGGTGTTTGATTTCAATATATCTTTGAATTTCAAACCTCTTGTGTTCTCTCTTCACGCTGCCTCACATGGACACTATTTTATTGTAATGTATTTTGGCCATCCATTTCTTTCCTGACCTCACACATTAGGGGGAATCTATCATAGCCTTAATTTCCACCCTATAAGGTTTGAAGGGAATCTAGCAGTAGTTGATATCCAAGACACATCTCTCACTTGAGATTTGGGGAATTTTTTAGGATAGTTGTTGGACACACAGGAGACATCAAGCGACTATAGTCGCTAGACACCTATAGTGCAACAAGCGACTATCTATCAAACTTTCTATATTCAACAAGTTACAAAGATATAAGCGATGGGTGAGTTGTATATTCATGGCATGAGCTTAGGAACTCACATCATTTGAGTTTCTATTGAGTTCTAGAATATCTAGAATCTCTCCCAAGCCTTTTCGAAGGATATATATAATTAAGGCTAGTCTTGAGCTTGAGGAGGAGAACCTTTTGCAAAGGGGATTTCACTGTTAAAAAAATACAGAAATCAGAGTACCTAGCCTGGTCAACAAGCTGAGGAGAAGTAAGGAACAAGGAGCCAAAGGAGAATTGCATCAACATCCAAGGTATGAAATTTTGATGTAATTTCTTCATAATTATGAAGATATCATTGGTTTTCCTCCATATTATTTGTGTTCGATTCATGAATGGTTTGTATCTGATATTATGAATAATAGATCAAGGTATATATAGTAATTTTGTTTCTCCTAACAATGGAAGGATAGTGTATAAATGGTTGCTTGGATCTTTCTATGCAGGGAGTAGAATGAATGAGTTGTAGTTGGAGTTCAGGAGCTGTAACAACCCAGGCACGTGAGGACAACCACCAATATAAGGTATGTTCAACCTCCTTCTTGGGTAAAAAATGAAAAAATTATTTAGATCTAGGAAGACCATAGGAATTTAGGCTTCTTTATGTCTAGGATCAATAGGTAGATCCTAGGGAGATCTTGTGATCTATCCTGTGAGATCCCTATGAGATTTAGAAGAGAAATTTTTTATAAGAAGAGAAATGATTTAGAGGATAGGGTTAAACACCTTGAAGGAGACATGTCCACTATATGCCAACCCATTGATAATTTCACCTTCCAAGTCGAACTTCTCAAACCTTGTTGTCTCATTTTGGGTAGAACGAATGGGTAGTTGAATCTGGGTGTACTCATCACATGGCTAAGGATGCATCCTTGTTCATGTCCTTGGATGAAGCTAACGAGAGGAATATTTTTGGTGTTGATGATTTTTCTATGGATATTGTTGTTCAGAGTGATGTTAACTTTCAACATGGGAGGATTTTCAATGTTTTTCATGTGCCAAACCTTAATCCCAATCTATTGTTTGTTTCTTAGTTGACACAGACAGGTAAGGTTGTGGAATTTTGGCTAGATCAGTTCTATGTTCATGATTTGAAGAAAGGTAAGTTGATATTTATTGGAGGGTTTCTCGACCCAAAGGAGAGTTTCTATAAACTATGTGACATGAATCGACCCAAAAAACGAACCAAATACTCTCCTTTCTCACACTAATGAGTGAATTCGAACTTGACATGAACAACTTAGACACCTGAATTTTCGAAGTCTACAATCGATGGAAAATTAGAACATGGTTGCTAGTATACCTAAAGTGGTTCCCCCTTAAGGAGTTTGTAAAGGATGTGTGCTTGGCAAGCATCATCAGACACCTTTTGACTCTAGAAAAACATGGAAAGAACATAACCTCCTGAAGTTGGTTCAAAGTGATGTCTTTTGCATCCATCTACCTTCCTTGCTAGGTGCAAGGTATATTTTTACTTTCATTGATGATCTCTCTCATTTCACATGAGTCTATTTTCTGAAGAATAAGAACCTTGTCTTTGAAAATTTCAAGGAGTTTATAGCCTTTTCTGAAAAACAATGTGGTCGACCCATCAAGTTCTTGAGATTATACAATGGTGGAGAGTATGTAAGTCAACCTTTTGAATAATTCCTATCTCTATCGGATATTGAATAACAATTGTTGGTTCCTCACACACCTCAACAGAATGGCATTGCAGAACCAAAAAATCAGATTTTAGTTGAAATGGATAGATGTATTTTGCAGGAAAAATATTTTCCTCCTCGCTTTTTGGTTGAAGTGGTATATTTTTCAAACTATCTTCTCAATCATATCTCGACTCGAGTTGTTCCTTCCATGACTCAAGTTGAATGATGGTGTGGAAAGAATCCTTTAGTTCACCACCTATGCGTGTTTGGATGTGTTTCCTAGGCTCATATTTATGAAGATTGAAAAAATAAGTTGGATGCAAAGAGTCATTCTTGTATCATGATGGGCTAATCTGAAGAGTTGAAATCTTATCGATGGTTTGGTCGTTTCAAATCAAAAATCATTATCATAATAAATGTATGGTTTGATGAGAATTATTTTGTCATTAATTTGTTGAATGCCTCCTTTGTATTGTTGCAGGATGATCCCTTTGATGTTGTCTCTGAAACCAGTTATCCTATTCCATTTTTCAGTCATTCGATTGGACAATCGGACTTTGTTCCTATTTCAACTAGATTATTGACCTTTGAGTCCACTAGTTCGACAATCTATGTTTCGAATATTCGACCACCTCTATCAACTAAAATCTCTCTGAAGTTTGATTGACCTACTACAATGAACAAAAATTCATGTATTTCTTATCTACCGAGATGGGATGTCGAGACAATTGAAGCTGCTGGACATGATGTCGGTGATGTTTCCTCTGAATGACAAACTCTAAGTCAAAAGCAACATGATAGCATTGGATTTATGACTTGTGTTCTTAAAACTTGTGATGAAGTTTTCTACTTGGATTATCAAGGATGACCTGAATGGGAATAGGCTATGCAAAAAAAAAAATAATCTTTTTTGAAGAATCACACTTGGGATTCAATTTCTGACTGCAAGGGAAGAACATTGTGAAGTGTCGATGGGTCTACAGGACCAAATTTACCTCTGAAGGTGTTGTTGAGAGACATAAAGCATGCCTAGTTTCAAAGGTATTTTCTCAATAAGAAGGAATCAAATACACTGAGACATTTTCCCATGTTGCAAAACTGAACTCTATTTGATTGATTCTTTCCCTTGTTGCTCATTTGGATGGAAAATCCATAAAATGTATGTGAAGAGTGCCTTTCTTCATGGAGACCTATATGAAAAAAATTCATGGAAAAACCATCTTGTTGTTTGACATATTCTAACGTGTTTTTTTGACTAAAGAAGTATCTTTATGGTTTGAAGTAGGCTCCCCGAGCTTGGTATGCAAGGATCAACAACTTCTTTCTTGGACTTGGTTTCAAATGTTGTGAATATGATCACAACTTGTATGTAGTCCATATCAATAGACACACTTTGATTGTTGTTGTATATGTAGATGACCTTCTCATTACTGGAAATAATAATGATGTCATTATTATATTGAAGAATCAACTTGATAACTCCTTTGACATGACATATCTTGGTAGTCTATATTATTTTTTGCATTTTCAAGTATTACCACTATATGATGTATTTTCCATTTGTCAATCTAAATATGTGATGGATATTTTGACACGTTTTAATATGGTCGATTGTAAGCCCTATGTTGCTCCTTTTCAATATAGAGTAAATCTCACTAAAACTTGTCAAACACCCGCAGACAATGCTCTTCTTTATATAAAACTTTTCGACAATCTTTATTTATCTTACTTATAGTCGAATTGACATTTCCTTTGTTTTTAGTGAGGTTTCTTGGTTTATACAGGACCCCAAAGAAAGCCACTGGAAATAAGTCAAATGAATTTTCTTCTATCTCAAGGGTACCACTCATTTTGGTATCAGGTATTATCAAAGTTCAGATTCATTGGTCAGCACCACTGACTCTGATTGGGCTGGCGAAAATGATGATAGGAAGTCCACCTTTGGATATGTGTTTCACTTTAGCACTAGACCTTTGGTGTGGTAGTGTAAGAAACAAAATTCAATATCCTTGTCGATTACATAAATAGAATATTGTGGCTTCATTCAAGCAGGTACTGAAGCACTCAGGATCCGCCAACTTCTGGGTGAACTTGGCCTTCATGTTCATACCTAGACTACAATCTATCATGATAATAAAGTTCCATATAGGTTGCTAAAAATATTATTTCCCATAGTAAGTTGAAGCATGTTGAGCTCCATGCTCACTATTTGAGATAGTTGGTCCATGAGAATGTTGTTTCTCTTGAATATTGTAGAACAAATCATTAGATTTTTTATATATTCATTAAACCTTTAGTTGAAGCTAGATTTGTCAAGTTCTGTGTGATGCTTGGGCTTCAGGAAGATGAAATTATGGGGTGGGAGGTATCATGATGACATAATTTAACCTCCTTAATCTCTAGAGACATGTGTTGATGGTGGGGTTATTGGAACATCAAGCATTGATGGTTCATCACACTTCTCTATGATTCAGTCAGTCGAGTGGTCGACCTACATCTGGATACAATTGTTTGGGAGATCAACGAGATCTATACATTAATCAGTCGAGTAGTTGACATACCTATCAATCATACAATCGACCAATAGTCTAATATAGTCGAGTAGTAAATCGACTAACCCAACAATTGACTACAAGTTGGATGCATGGAAAATTGTTTCTAGCATCCTTGTTGAGTCAACTCGACAATGTGGATTTGATGGAATCAAATATAACAACCGGTAGTTATATGTGGATAAGATCTTCTTGATTTCATGGATGTTGGTTAGATCTTGAGGCTATCAATAATAGACCCCTTGGGTCATTATCATCAAGTAAGTGAAGTGATATAATATGGAGATATCAAGGTCCAATATGCATTGTGATGTTTTGATCATGGTGTGCTTTGCTTAGGTGTTGTAACAATGTCTTTAGGAACCACCTTTGTCTTCAAAAAAAAAATTGTCTTCAATTATCTGCATAATTGTTTGTTTATTTCATTACAGGCTCTACCCCTTTCCCCAACATGGAATCAGATTTGATGGTTTGAAACCTCACATGTTATCTGCAAACCTTGTTGAGTCAGATCTGTTGTGTGATTGACCCTAAGATGATGGTTTTCCGATTGGAACTTGTTGAAATAGAACTTTATGTCTAGATATGAAAGATGGATTCAAAGATTAATCATTTTATTCTCAATGAATCAAATTATACAGTATGGGAACTAGAAATGGAAACCCTACTGAAGAGTACAGGACTATGGAAATATACAAAGACTGCAATTCCAGATCCAACAGACAATTATGTGAAGTTTTTTGTTGATGGAAAGAAGGATAATGATATGGGGGTCATTATGACTTATATCTTGTGGAAGATTTGGCTTCACTTCAGTGGAACCCACTTCCCTCATCATGTCTAGAAGAACTTGAAGTCGTTGTTCGACTGAGTTGATGAAATCCAGGTCATGTAGTTGGAGAAAGAGTTGATGTCTCTTGATTGTCATTCCTTTGATAGAATATAGGACTATTTGGCGCATGTCAAATAATTCTAGGTGAAATTTAGCAAATGTGGAAAGAATTATCAGAAGAAATATGGAAACTCATCAAGCTGGTCCTAATGAATTTGAGAACACCATTCAACATGTTTGTTTCGACGTTCTGCACCAATTGGAAATCATGCAAGGAATATGGTAAGAACTACACCTTTGAATCTTTTTTTGGCCTTTTGATTATTGATCAACACAGATTACTTGAAGAAGGAAATCTTGGTGGTAAACATCAAGCCCACTTGCTCAAGGGAAAGAGCAAGTTGAATAATAGGGAAAGAGTCTTGAGTTCTGCCTCTATCACTTTGTGAAGTGTCATTCTCTGGATGATGCTCATAGAAAATAGGCTTTGATATACACCTATTAATGTTACTTGATAAGTGATTCCCATATGGTAGGAAAGTCATCGAATATTTAGAAAATACAATTTCCAAGGCTTTCGATATCGCCCTAGGGTCCAAGGTGAGAGATGTTATCCATAAAAAATTATACTCTTTTGATCCTAAGAAAACTGAAGTTCCTATGGCATTTAAAGGTAAGAATCATACAAGAAATCTTAAAAAAAATGGTGTGATTGAATTTGTTGGAAGACGGGTGATTTGATTGATTGCTTCAAGTGTTTGATTTCATGAGTTTTATGTTGGTTTTAGTTTATTTACAAACCTCTACCTTTTGATTGTAATTTGGATTTGTATCTTGGTCTGATGGAATCTGGTGGCTCAATAGAAGAAAATAAGAAGAGTGGTGTTTGTGGTTTCCATTCTTCTTACAATTCTAGAAAAAATATGAGAACACTCCTTGAGCAACAATTCAACCCCTTCAAGGCTATGAACCATCCGACTTTCTTCTTCAATAATAAAATTAATATTTCCTCTTTGCAATAAACTAGCTATGGTGACAAGGGGTTCATTACCGAAAATTTCAACCATATTCAATGAAGACTGTCAATTTTTTATGGTCCATGTCCAATAAACTTAATGGCTATGAAGTCAAAATTTTCAACCTCAAGTCAGATTGCAAATTCAATTGTTACTATTTCCCTGAACTTTCCCGGTGTTCTCTAGACAACAAATCTAGAGTAGAAACAAAGATTGTACTTTTGTACAATGTAATTTCTAATTTGGTGTTACTATACACCCATTAGAAGATCTGTTTTATTTGCACTGTTCTTCCACTTAATATCCTCATTAGTCCTACATAATACACTGAATGCAGGCACCAAAGACATGGAAATAAAATAACAGAGGTTCGATGGGTATAGCAGTGCAGTAATAAGACTTGCAACCAATCTGAAAAGTTTCCATTCTGCAATTGTCACAAATGCCAGTCAGCCTCTATAATTCAAGATCATAGGTAGACTTGGAAACTTGGTAGATGGAACCTATCTTGCTTGACATGTCCAATTGGTATGGTTGATGAAAATTGATGAAAAGAAGGGATTAGACATTTCACGTGCAGTAATCATCAAATCCTAGTCAATGGGCAATGTTTCCAAGGTAATAGAAAAGGATCGTATCTTAATGCTTATTAAATAGTATTCCAAAGTGAAAAAACAATGACAAGGAGATGCTTATTAAATAGTACCTCAAAGTGAAAAAACATTGAGGTTTACATTTCAAGCTTTTTTTATCCTTCTCCATTTTTAATAGATTTGGATTAAGATGGATCTCTATTGCAATAAATACATGTAATACATATTACATGTAATATGTAATACATATTACATGTAATACATATTACATATTACATGTAATATGTGATACATATTACATGTAATATGTGATACATATTACATGTAATATGTGATACATATTACATGTAATATGTGATACATATTACATGTAATATGTAATATATATTACATGTAATATGTATCACATATTACATGTAATATGTAATACATATTACATGTTACATGTAATACATATTACATGTAATAGGTAATACATGTAATATGTAATACATATTACATGTAATATGTAATACATATTACATATTACATGTAATATGTAATATGTATTACATGTAATATGTAATATGTATTACATAATATGTAATACATATTACATGTTACATGTAATACATATTACATGTAATATGTAATACATGTAATATGTAATACATTGACCCATAAGTTAGTAGTGTTCATAAGTTAGTGTAGTGTTCAGGGATATATAACCTTGCCAGTCATGCAACACATAATCAGTTTTAATCAGTTTGAAGATTGTTACAACCACCAAACTACTTTTTATTTTTATTTTTGAACACAATCAGTTTTAATCAGATTGAAGGTTGTTACAACCACCAAACTATTTTTTATTTTTATTTTTTGGAAATGGTGAAAGAAGTTATCACAGATTTGTTGACAAGGAGAGTGGCGCATTTTTAATCTTATGAATTTAGAATTATAGGTTCGCACATTATATACCTCTAACGCATTGTTGATCGATCCAAACACCCAGAAAGTTGGGCCTGTTATCAAAAGAAAGTTTGGGCCTGCTATCAAAAGAATGCATTCATATGATTTGTGGACTGATCCACTCTGATCAAGTTGCATAAAAGACAACAAAGTTTTGAATGAATAGTTTTTTAGTATAATATTTGTTAAGGTTTTGTAAATAATGTAGTAAGCTAAGTCAGCTAGACTTGAAAAAACGTCATAGTTAATAGCAGTTGAAACAAACAAAGTAACTTTGAGGTGAGTGACTTTTTAGAAAATTCAAATGAAATAGAAAGTTAAGTGAGCTTAACTTGAGAAAGCTTTCTGGTTAATTGCACTTGAACCAAAATAACCTTAAGATAAGTTACCTTCTAGGAAATTCTGGTTGTGAGATGAAAAGTGTTGACAATGGTTTTTATATACGTCAGTTTTACAAATCTTAATCTGAATCTCACTCCTTCATAGTTGTGAGTATCATCCAATGCAATAATCAAACCTTAATCTGAATCTCACTCCTTCATAGTTGTGGGTATCATCCAATGCAATAATCCCCAATGCTTAATGCTTAAATTTGAAAGAGAAAACATGAAAGTCTTCCTGAATTGAAGCTTAATTAAACTTATGATGCATGGGTTAGTTTTATTTATGCAACCTGGAGAATCATCTAGAGGAATCCAATGAAGGCCAGGACTTCTCCAATGGCATAAAGGATTGGAATTACGAATTCAATAAAAGGAGGCTGCGAATCGAGATACATTAGCAGTGGAAGCCTGAAATCGATCCCTGCAAGATGTGACAAGAAGTCGTGCAGATTGAAGCCTATGACAAGAAGCATTGCCACCATAAGGATGGCTAAACCTAGGGGATGATTGGTTAACCATGGTTTCTGCTGGAGAAACACAAATCTGGAAAGCAAAAGCACTGTGGCCACAACATAGAGGCCTGCATTGATGAATTCGTAAATGTGACGAGGAAATGGTCATATGATCTCAAATCTGTGGAGGATTTGTAAATGTGATGAGGAAATGGGCCATAGTATTTTAAAGTGAAAAAACATTAATGTTTATAACTCAATATGTTTTTGATCCCTCTCAGTTTTTAATAGAAGATCTAGAACTAGGTTAAGATGGATCTCTACTACTGCAATAAATACACAGGGACATTAAAACTAGGTTAAGATGACATTAGAACTAGGTTAAAATGGATCTCTACTTAAAATGGATCTCTACTAGTGCAATAGATACACAGGGACATCTCTACTACTGCAATAAATACACAGGGACATTGCCTCATAGGTACATGAATATTCAATGCTTACTACACTGAATTGTCATAACTTAACCACACCATTGGAGGATGCACATGGTAGAGGATAAGGAGAGTTTAGCTTTTCCTTGTAGCTTCTTTTTAAATATCGAGCTACAAATCAAGATAAAATCAGGATTAGTAGATGTGAGAATGTAATTCTATTGGCTATACGAGCTACCAGTCATTCGGACAATCGTTTTAATACTTTTTATTTTGTATATTTAATTATTTGATGCCCTCTAATGTAGACCCGACATGTTCCCGTGATTCTTTATTATCTTAGCTCTTGTAATATTTTGTATTGGTTTTCATTCAAGTTGTGGATTTTCTCTCTCTTCCGTTTGTATTTGGTACCTATGTTGTAGGGAAATTTGTTCTACTATTATGCACAATTATATTCCCTGTGCATATTTTGGATTATTTCATGTGTTGATTCCATGATATTGCTTCTTGTACTTCAGTTAATGTGGTGTTTGTTTTAACAATGAATGCTTTACACTTTTGGTTCTAGAAGGAAAGGCATTGTTTCTTAATGTTTAATGAGTTGTGTATCACCAAGTTAACTCTTTGGCTTTTAATTACAATATTATTGAACAAAATTGTCAAATTATTTGATCTTTGGAAAATCGGTTGTTAATTACATACATTTTCCAATCATAAGTATGTTTCTTTTTCTGGTTTACATTACTATTTATAAAAACGCACACATTAATTTGAACTTTGATGTTGTTGTGTAAGTTGCCTTATAGAGAATTCAATGGAACAACTCTTTTGATTAATTATGTTAATTCAAATGACCATTTTGTGGAGATAGGATTGAGGTGGGGTGGGTTTTTTGTATCCTCATCTGTTGCAATTATATGATATTGTATATTTTGAGTGGGTTTTACAGTGAAAAGCATGTGTTTTTGAGTGGGTCATAGGTTCAAATTCCGAGGGACATACAGTATGTACATCTCAACAGACTTAAGCAATCAAATGGTTGTGTGAAGGGGTCATTTCTCCCACAAACAAGGGGGTCTCATACACCAATTTAGTGTTTTGTTTGGTGGTGACATTAAAATTTGACTATTATTATTATTATTTATAAAAGCTGAATTGAGTGGTTAATATTAACCTTTAAACCTAGAAAGTCCAGTCTTTTAATTGTTTCTTTCTCAAGCTATAATCATAGTGTTATTATATTGTATTATGAAATTATTGAACCATTTCAATCTGTACTTGTTGCTCACGCAGATGTATACTACCAAGTTCTCATTGTCCGTTTTAATTTGGCTACTCTTCTTATGAAGGAGCTATCCAATCTCCGTATTATCTATAGGATAAATATATCCAGATATTCAACATTCTAGACCCCTCCTTATCGTACTCAGAAAAAAAAAAGTTAATATGGAAGTATGTAAGGTAGCTAGAGAGGTAGTGGGGGGGGGCAGAGGGCCCATAGTGATAATAGTGGAGGTTTTCTATATGGTTTCATAGATCTTGTGTGGTGATTGTATTTGGATATCTTTGGATCTATTTTGATGCTTTTGTATTCAGTATTGGGTTCTTAACAAAGTAAAACATTTTGAATCTTATACATTCTAGCTCCAGTTCTAATGTGATTATTTTTTAAATTGTAAATATCCAGCTGGTTTCTTGTTAGTAGTTTTGGTGGTTTTGTTCCACTTACTGTTTGATTATGATACACATGACGCTTTGATTAGATTTAAGCTTAGAATTTCTGTTTATGTAAGTTAATCTTTGATTGGAATTATTTGTGTGTTTGAGCCCACTCGATAGTAAGACAAAGTAGTTCTTAGTCAAAATCTCTCTAAGGTGATGTATCTTTCCATGTGCATAAATTTGTGCATAGATAAACTACTTTAGTTGGCACCAACTTGGGCTACAATTCCCACTCTTTTGATCTATTTCATAGTGCCCACTCTTTTGATCTATTTCATAGTAATTGCATTTTTCTAACATACCAATAAGTTTCCTTAACTCATTTTCTAATAAATTGCCTTAACTCATTTTCTATGATTCCACTTTTAGCCATTGAAATGACATTATATTAATTAAATTATGAGATTGAAATAGGGATACAAGACCTTATCTGGATTGAAATGACATTATATTAATTAAATTATGAGATTGAAATAAGGATACAAGACCTTATCTAGATTTGAAGGCCTTTAAAGCATCGTATAAGCCTACATCAATCATTGTTATTCTCTGCAAGAGAAAATCAGTTTCTATTTCACGCTTCAAGACCATTGACTAAACCACAATTTGAAAATCAGTTAGTTTATGGAGAAATTTCCTCATCGAGGATCATTTGGAGGAGGACAGTGTCAAGTAATCACAAGATATCACAATAGAGAACATTCAGAGATCATATTCTTCATATTATACTGACTATAACATATCTAGTTTGAATGCACTCTTTGTAAGCGTTGGAATGGGAGCAAAGGGGGACCTGTGTACAAATTTTTACAATCTCAGGATTTGTTTTTCCCAATGGCACTGCCCGCAATTATAACAAGCATGATAAAGATACTCATCGGGGTGAGCACTCTTTTCATTATTCAATGTTTGAAACATAGTGATTGAGTTTTACAATGTTTATCATGTTTGAAATCTCTCATCTCGATTTACATTCAATAAAATTAATGATTGCAGTTTTCCTTTTTTATGTCGCTTTATTTCTGGATGTCTAAATTTCCCGGGATTAGCCCCAACATTAACAAAGGAAACATCTATGGAGTGCATTTTATTCCCTCCATAAAAGAGTTTATCCATCATATGTCAAATTCTTGGCCTAACGCCAATTACATTGATTGGTTGATAGGGTTGGCCCCACATGATTTCAATGTACAAGGTCTTGTGGTCTGCCACAGAACTATCCAAATCTTACAAGTAAGAGAGTATGGTGGTGTGGCATCCATTTATTAATCTAGTGTAAAGTGTCAAAA
Organism: Picea engelmannii; assembly: GCA_009831015.1. Lineage (NCBI taxonomy): Eukaryota > Viridiplantae > Streptophyta > Pinopsida > Pinales > Pinaceae > Picea > Picea engelmannii. The sequence continues at coordinate 327,423 of ML784740.1, forward strand.
CATGAGAATTCCGACGAGTATAAATATAGCGTGAATATAGAGGATTCTAAGTGGCATGGTGTTGGGTCAATTACCATAAAGGTGATGGCATAGACAACCGGTGAGACATAGGAGTTCATTGACCACTAATTGCAATTTTGGATGTGAATAAAGGATAAGGAAAATAATTAGTATGCAACAAAGTAGATTTGCAAAATTATATAAATATAGTGGATAGTAGGTGGCATGGTGTTGGCCCAATTACTACAAAGGTGGTCTCATAGGTAGCACTATGATGGAGGATTTGATTGGACCACCATTGCAATTTGGGAAGTGAATAAAGTATAAGTAAGATTAATAGTGTGTAACAAAGAAAATATTCAATTACAAATTCAATCACAAACTTTGTTGGTCTGATCCAATTATGTTTGCAAAAAACAATGTTACTATTTTTGTTTGTATGTATATTCAAATTTGACAAATAAACATACCCAATTGTCTTATAGACTCAGTGTTGAGAACTCATAAGTATTTTTTCTTCCTTTTAACATATCCAAAAGTTTTATAGGTTTATCAGTATTGAGATTTTGCCTAAGTTTATTTGTACAAAGTCTAAATTTATCTGATGTACATGCCGAGTTTGATGCACCCATTGGTGAAGATCCATTAGGATTGGATTTAAGAACCATGGGAAAATTCCAAGCTTGGGTAAATGGGCTGAGCATTGGACATTATTGGCCTTCATATCTTGCGGAAGGTGTCTGCTCAAATGGATGTTCGTATGAAGGACCATACTGACCCAAAAAAATGTGACACAAACTATGGCCAATCTTCTCAACACTGGTGAGTGATTTGTAGTTCGATGCAAGAATTTTTTAATTGATGTTGCTTTTTATAAATAATGAACTACACTCTTTCAAGTTTGTAACATTAGGGGTGCATTCTGTGAGATTTGAAAAATGGGTAAAACTGATGGAAGGAATTTGAGATGATTTGAACACCAAAATCTTTCATGGTTTTTGGTACCAAGTTCCTCGATCATAGTTGCAACCTTCAGGAAATGTGTTGGATATATTTGAGGAAATCGAAGAAAACAATTCTGTATTTTCCCTCATTACAAGATATATATATATATATATATAGTGTGTGTGTGTGTGTGTGTGTGTGTGTGTGTGTGTGTGTGCGCGCTCATGCATCTAAATCACATTCTCAATCTATAATATTTTGGCACCTTGAGAGTATTGACCAAGTATAGAAATTACACATACCAAAGGTTCATCTCCAATGTTCCAAAAGACAAAAAAATCGTCTATTAGGCTTGCAAGTTTTGGAAATCCACAGGGATTATGTGGAAGTTTCCAAATAGTGGACTTTCATTCTCTAAATTCAGTTGCAACTATAAAGAAGGTTAGTACTCCAAAATAAAGAAAAATTTTCTTACACTTGTGTACTTGTGTGTATAGATAAACATAATGGTAGGAAGCAACTTTTTCATTTGCCAATACACTCAAACATATGCAAGCATGTGTCGATCAATCCATTGAGACATGCATGCATTTGCAAACACAAATGTATATGTGTGTGTGTGTGTGTGTGTGAGAGAGAGAGAGAGAGAGAGAGAGAGAGAGAGCATATATTGAAACCTTTGTAGCTCACAACTCCTTCAACAATTGCACATGCCAATGCATAGTATAGCACATAAACTTTTAGATTTCTCTTACTTTCTTCTGTTATAACAATTATAATCAATTTCTCTCTTTCCTCTACATATTTACTAGAACTTCCTACAATACAATGGTTGTGGTCTTATACATAGCAAGTGGTAACTACAAATTTCTTGTCATGTGTTTGATTTATCTCAAGTTTTTTGAGATATTCGTAGAAACGACAACATCTTAATTAGTTTTTGGACGTTTTAGATCCATATCATGATCCATCTTCAACACAACAATCCCGAGTAAAACAATGTGATGAGAAGTAATAAATACTATAGAGGGAGGGCAAACTAAGAGTCGACTCTCAAGAACCCTAAAATTATAAATATGTTAGTTTAATTAGAATTTTAGGGTTCTTTATAGTCGACCCTTAAGTTTCCCTCTGTCTTTAGTATTTATTACTACTCATCTCATTTTTTTACTCAAGATTATTGTCCTAAAGATGGATTCTGATATGGATCTGAAACGTCGACAAACTAATGAAAATGTTGTGGTTTATCTTAATATCTTTGGAAAAAACTCTTACCACATAAAGCTTATCAATTATATGAATTTCTTCATATCATTATGAGGAATTTTATTTTCTTCTTCTTACATATCCTTTGATGCAATATTTTCATAGGCTTTCCAGAGCATTTTGACAAAGTGTTTCAAGGTTGTCACCATTAATTTTGTGTTTAGCACTGATTGATTTTGTCCATGTACAACCTCCTAACTAACAAAAACTGTATATCTCCTAGAAAATGGTATACAATGTTGGAAGCATTTAGCCATACACACGTGTCTAAGTTTTGGAATCAACACACTTTCCCCTATTATAGTTTTGAACATGGACAAAAAAGACGTGCTAGTAGTTACCATGGAAAATATTTGTCAATTAATTTTTTCACAAAATATATTTCTTTTAAGTAGAAAAAATTACCATTATGTGACAATAAAGATCACATTCATGTAAAATTTCCCAACATTATCTATTATGTGCATTTAAGATCAAATTGGAGGTGAAATTAAATGAATTCCTTTGCTTACACATTAGTAGTCCATTGCACAAAGGGGTATGATATTAGGTGAAAGGATCATTTCCTTATACTAGAGAAATCAACTATAGTCTCGAATACCTACCATTAGAGGTGTTGGATATTTGTTTTTCTAAAGTATATAGTGGTATGTAGAATTAAATCGATAACAATCATTACTTTTTATTATAAACTGCATACTGTCGCCACTTATGTCTCATGATGTTTTGAGACATAATGTTTTAAGAGTGAACCCAATTATGGATATTCTTAATGTATTCAAGCATAAATTGTAGGAATTAATTTTTCTAACCACGGTAAGCCCTCTTTTCCCAATTCTGAACTCCTCGTCATATGACATTAGTGTTGTAATTGATGAGACATTTTAAAAAATTTATATGTGTTGATTGTTGATTCTTTTATATATATTCTGCATATTTGAAATACAATTCCCAACGCTATGATATGATATTTCTATTAAAAATTATTCTGTGAGAGGCTTCTTTGGATTTCCACGTTGGTTGCAAGTATGGTTTGGACATTTTCTTAACATGTCAAGCTAAATGCAGTTTTCTCCATATAGTGTATGATAAAAATACCGCATGATAAATTATATTTTTTGTATAGAGAGTCATGATAAATAGCTATCAATTCTCATAGGGCGAGTTTCAGGTATAGAGAGTCATATACAGGTTTAGAGAGTCGTATTTTAGCTATCAATTCTCATAGGGCGAAATAGTTCATTTTTTTTTATGCTAGAATATTGTTAAAGTGGTTTGCTTTTGCCCATTTCATTTACTGCTACTCTTGTTTTTATATATTGATTACATATGTCATGTCCTATGATCCAATGGCCATATCATCTATGCATGTACAAGAATGTGATACATTATTTCAAATTGCATTTATTGTAACCAAAAATTTAATTTACAATTTTAAGGTCTAAGTTTATAGTCACTAGAAGATTTTATGGTCTCATGTGTATCAAATAGTTAACACTTATACTTAGTGGGTGTTTTTTGCCTTATAGTTCTAAGGCCTAATTTATGCCACACATTTATTACAAATTTAGTTTTAACATTATTTGTTTTAGTTAAAAATAACATATAATTCATATTCTTCTAACAAATTATTAATTTTTTTTTTTTTTTTATAACGTGCTATAAAGTTTATTTTTGCTCCTCTAAGAGGACATCTTTCAAGAAGTCTCACTTTGGATCCATATTATTTTGTAGCTCTATAGTCCACAACCTTTTCTACAAGGCTATGACTACAACGATGGAGAAGAACAATCCATTTATTAAAATTCCCCAACCTATGGTTACCACTGTGGAGAGGTCTGAAGGAAGGAAGTTTATCTCATGAGTAGCCATTGAAATACTTGGAAAACTCATTGATGTCGATGATTTTCATGTACTTGTCCCAAAGCTTGATGTTGTTGAGAGTATAATGGAGACATTTTTTGTCATGGACTAAATTATCAATGATCATCATATATTAGTGGATATTCAATTAGAAACTCAAATGTGTTTTCATAGTACTTGACTTTTCATATTTGTTATATATAACATTTATGTAGTTCAAATATATATGTTTGTACTTGATCTTATTTATAGTATTATTAATTAATGTTGCAAGTTTACATAAATTATATTTCTTTGCACTAATTAAATTGTATATATGAAATATTTATTTATTGTTTAAGTATATAATTTTATATATAATTTGTCTTATTAATATTAATCAACATCAATATTGTATGACATTTTAAAATTATTCACATCATATTAATTTATATTGAATAATAATGATGAAACAAAACAAAATGAATATAAAACTACTAAATTAGTAATAAATATAATGAATATGAACTACTAAACAAAGATACTAGTATTATTTTAGTCTTGTTATAAGAAACTAGGATTATACTATTTGCATAGTGTTTTATAACTTTATTAAATATATGAATAAAAATGATAAAAAATAATGACTAAACAAAATAATAAATATGCTAGAAGTTGGCAACAACTAATGACTGGTAAATTTACTACATAATGGTGACAATTAATGACCAAATAAATGAGTAAATGTAATACAAAATGGTGACAATCAATGACCAAACAAACAAGTAAATGTACTACAAAATAATGACAATCAATGACCCAATAAACAAGTAAATGTACAACAAAATGGTGACAATTAAAGATGATGAATCATGTCAACCAATTAATGACTAAGTGAAATTAATAAAAGATAGTTGGGGGAAAAGAGGCTACTAATTTCTTGCTAATAGTCGTGGACTAATCATATATATCCGATTTGTAGTTGTTTTCGTAGAAACAAATTACTCATTTTGTATTAGTGAAAAGTTGTCAAAACACATGTACAGTGAATAAGATGAAGCAAATCCCCAAAGAGGGGTCTTCTCCTCCAAGAAAGGAAATGATGTCCCATGATGCCACTTAGGCCTCCAAAGGGCCCTTTAACATGTCTAGATGGTCAAGGTCCTCTTCAAAAGTGAAAATGATCCTCTAAATGTTGACAAATTTTCCAAAAGGGGAGGCTCCTTCAAAACAACTCGAAAAGGGTGGTATAATGCTCCATAATCCCCAAAATAGTGTCTAAAATGAACACCCATAGCCATATCATAGGTCAAGGGACCTCCATGAAGCATGAGGGCGACCCTCCATATCATAAAATGCGTCATTAAACCCTAAAAAAACAAAATGACATCAAATGAAGCTCAACTCATTAGCCTTCAACTTGTACCTTTAAGCTATGTCCACATCAATCTCATGTAACAAAAGAACTCCATAAACCATGGAAATGACCCACTAAGTCACATTATGGCATAACAATGACACCCTATGACTGCCATTGGGCTCCTATATGTGGGTCAACTCTCCATAATGATGAAAAATAACTCTAAAATGCCTAACAAAGTGAGTTCTCTAGCATGTGCCACGTGGAATGCATAGAGGGTTTCCATCTGGTCATCAATGTCCCGAAGAGTATGACCATGCTTTTGGATATGTAAATTGCTTTAAAAACATGAACATGCCCAAAATTCACAATGCCATCAAATTGTCCTTCTCATTAAAATGCATGTGAATACCCCTACTAAAACTACTAAAAAGAGGGGTAACATGTGGCTCCAACTCAAGGAAATGTATTCTTCCCAAGAGTGCATGAGAACCTTAAAATCTAACCATTGTAAACATCAGCTCCGCATCATTAAATTAGAAGGAAAAGCTATTTTGCTAGTGTCCAAGTGGAATTATTCTTTACGTACCCTATTGTAACATATGAAAGGTGTTCGTACTAGGTGAAATCAAATAGCCAATGCAATCACCTTAGTACTTCAGCCATATAATGTCCCTTTCGTCTATGCCAAATCATGATACAAAATAGAGAGATGTCAAAATCAAAGTGTTTATAGGCTATATTTATATATTTTTTTGAGTGTTGGGGTGAAAACAAATTTCGGTTCTTACAAATCATTAATTTTTTCAAACATATCCAAAAATTATTAATTTCTTCAAACATATCCAAAAATTGGGCAAAGCTATTATATCCAAAAATTGGGCAAAGCTATTATAGGATTCCTCTACCCAACACTGATAGGATTGTTGTAGTCACTGTCAAGGCCTGAAATGTTGCTATCGAGATGTTGTGCCGAGGACTGTATGGGAGAACTAAGAAGATGCCATATGGATAGTGCAATGTCCATCCCATATATTTCCAATGAATGAAATGTATTGAAATTGTACTAGGGCTCCTTTCACACCCTTTGTATTAGACAGTTCATAAAAATGTAAATATCAACGCAGGTCTTCTCTGTACTATCCAATGCCTCAGGGAACATAATAGATTCTTGATTCAACACAGTTTTGGGGCCACGATGCTTTATTTGACAAGGACCTGAGAGTACAATGTCATAGTTAAAATCTAAAAAATTCATAAAAAAAAATTATGACCTTATGTGCAGGTTCTCTTGGGGACTTGGTAAATGGAAGTTTATTTACCACATTCCCATACTCCCTCATTGTACAAAATGCTTTCCATATATTGAATTCTCCATTAGTTTACTTCCAAAATTTCTGAAAAAGGTCAAGGCCCTGATGTCAAACTGTGAAGGATCCCTGATACTAGTTTGAATGATGAACTGTGTCCCAAAATTGGTGTAATTCATCAGTAACATGATATATTCTAGTTGCTCGAAAAACCTATGCTGACAAAAGGGTGCCTCCAGTCAATCAATTTTATCAAAAGGGTGACTAACATTGTTTTGGCTTGCGGGAGGAGAGATATTTGTGGATGCTTGTGGACACGACACCATGTGGCATATAATACCAAGATCAACCACGGTATCTGTCTCTACGAACCTCTGTGCACTTGTTTCCATTATCAGGTAATCTCATAGGTGGTGGGTATCCATAACCCGACCCGATACAAATATGACAAACATTGTCTGGAGCCTACTCAACCACTACTTTAGGTAACCCTGGCCCATATTTACCGAATGAGACACTTCATTTTCCAAACCGTCTTTCATGATTGTGCCCAACTGCTCTGAGTTATTAACCATCTGTATCATAGCATCGTCAATGTTTGGGTGAGATGTTCGATTGTCTGCTTTACTTGTTTTGTTAAATGAACAAAATTCTGTGTGAAATCCATCATTTCTACAAGGAAGTGGAGCTATATGGTCACTACTATATCCTACACGCGTCGAAAACAAAGCGACATCCCTTTCTTGAATTCTTTGTGATGACAAGTTCTCTTGTTGTTCAAAGGTGAGATCCTCTCCAAAAGATTGCGTCAAAAAATGTAGCTTCTTCAATCCAAGGTCTGCTGAAATCTTCTTGTTCTGTGTCAAGATGACCAGGTCCCCTACTTGCAAGATTGATACCAATAACAAAATGGAAACATTTTTCTGCAATTTTTCAATAGGGCCAGCTCTATACTCCAATTTATCACAGTGGTCATATGTATCATAAATAGGAAACCCCTCAAAATGCAGGAAATATGATTATAAGCTATATTGTGTTCCATTTCAATCGTTACAAATTCGTACAAATAGGCACATACCATTTCTATCCCGGGGGTATTTCTAGATTTCACCTCATTCCTAATTATTTTAGCACGTCTTTCATTCTTAGAGAGAAAATAGATATTTCGTTGTTCATCATTCTCGTCAATAACCATGGTTTTGTCATAACTTTCACTAAAATTTTGGCTACTAGATCTACTCTCTGAGTCACCGAGATTAAAAAGGTGTGACATGCTTCCTTCCAAAAGTATTGCAGTGCTGATATTTGATTACCGGTCACGGGGCTATGTCTTATTTTTGTTTGACTTCCTTCTCGCTTCAAAATGGAACGTTGTAGGGTGTGTATGTCTAAAGTATATTGGTGCAGCATCATATTTTCCACGCCTACTCCCTTCAACAAATTGATCCTTAGATCCAAAAAATTCTATAGTAAGGGTGGCTTGAGTGCAGCATCATATTTTCCACGCCTACTCCCTTCAACAATTTGATCCTTAGATCCAAAAAAATTCTATAGTAAGGGTGGCTTGATTTTGGTAGTGATAATGTTGGAGTTGTAAACACATATGCCCATGTTGGAAGCAAAATTCATGTTTTGTTGGAAACGGTAATCTATTAGGGTTAATAACATGACAAAATGTGAAAGTTTAGTGAGAGTCCAAGAGAATTTACAAGATGAATTCAAAGGTCACATCGATGTATTTATATCTGTATAATATTGATGAATTAATGCATTCCAAGTTTATCCCTTATTTTGTGCGTCTAAGTGTAACATTGGTATCATAGCAGGTAGTTACTCTGGAGGAAATTTAACCTATGTTAATTTTCCATAGCATTTCTCTAAGCATTTCCTTTCCTTTTGTTTGCAGAAATGTTCCTATGTACATTTATTTGCAAGTCAACCCTGGGTTTAGTCTTCTTAGTCTATCTTTCAATATTCCCTGTGCTCTGTCTATTTGATTATTCTCAGGATGCCTCATTTCTACCGTTCAACCCTCGAAAACCCTCATCTCCCTTGTGCCTTCCTTCGTTATCGACACACTAATTTGAAAAAAAAACCCTAATTTCGTTGAACTATATGCTGAGAAAAACCCATGGACTTCCTTCGCCCGTCGACTATCCAATAGTGAATGTCTCATGCAAGTTGTACATACTGAATTCCGCTTGTTGAAGTATCCAGAATTCCCGTGAACTTCCCACACGAAGCGAAGCGTCCTTGCCAAGATGAAAGCGCATCTCCACCAACACATTAGGAAACGATTGAAAATACTAACCGGGATTTCGAATCAACCTGCGAGCTAAGTCGAGGTTGAAATTTCGCAAGTTTAACATGTCTATAAACAGGCGATGGTGGCGAAGTTTTCCATGATCGTACTCCTGATCTTGTCCATGTACATGCCTTACCCTACATATTGATCCAAGAAGTACATAAAAGTGCGCTTGAGCGCGCAACTACCCATTTTCAGAATATTTTCGATGGTAGACGAGGAACAAGATAAGAAACGAGAGACAATACGACATA